>JAGDYQ010000056.1:51526-63929 GCA_021962125.1 Bulinus truncatus
TGTACTTCGTTCAGTTACGTATTGCTATAACAATTATCTCATTAATACCTAAACGTTATCACACATAAACACTAACACACCTTTACTCACACACACTAACACACCTTTACTCACACACACTAACACACCTTTACTCACACACACTAACACACCTTTACTCACACACACTAACACACCTTTACTCTCACACACACACACTAACACACCTTTATTCATACACCCTAACACATCTTTACTCTCACACACACGAACACACCTTTACTCACACACACCAACACACCTTTACTCACACACACTAACACACCTTTACTCAGACACACTAACACACCTTTACACTCACACACACTAACACACCTTTACACTCACACACACTAACACACCTTTAATCATACACACTAACACATCTTTACTCACACACACTAACACACCTTTACACTCACACACACTAACACACCTTTACACACACACTAACACACCTTTACTCTCACACAGACTAACACATCTTTACTCATACACACTAACACACCTTTACTCTCACACACACGAACACACCTTTACTCACACACACCAACACACCTTTACTCACACACACTAACACACCTTTATTCACACACACCAACACACCTTTACTCACACACACTAACACACCTTTATTCACACACACCAACACACCTTTACTCACACACACCAACACACATTTACTCACACACACTAACACACTTTTACACTCACACACACTAACACACCTTTACTCTCACACACACTAACACACCTTTACTCACACACACCAACACCCCTTTACTCACACACAGTAACACACCTTTACTCACACACATTAACACACCTTTACACTAACACACACTAACACACTTTTACATTCATACACACTAACACACCTTTACACACACACACACACTAACACACCTTTACTCTCACACACACTAACACACCTTTACACACACACACACACTAACACACCTTTACTCTCACACGCACTAACACATCTTTACTCACACACACTAACACACCTTTACTCTCACACACACCAACACACCTTTACTCACACACACTAACACACCTTTATTCACACACACCAACACACCTTTACTCACACACACCAACACACATTTACTCACACATACACACACTGTCAAACAAACGCGTGTACACAAATTACGTACTTTTTTGTACTTACAAACATCAGTGAACCAAAAAGTAAAAAAATTTTCTTCCACTTAACAATCAAGTGATTTATAAAATACCGGACATCGTTACACATAAAAGGTGAACAATTAATCAATCAAATGTTTAACATGGAGGTTCAAACCAATTGAGTTAGGTCGTCCAAGAATGCTCATTAGAATGCCCTTCAGTCACTCCTGCACTTTATTTTCTTTCAATCGCTACATAATTTACGAAAAAGGAGATAAAAAAAAGTCGCAAAGTCAAATTGTAGCAGGAATAGGTAAGGTGACATACCTAATCAATCGATCCACTAAGATCAAACACCTACGCACTTTACCTGATAATGGCGCCTCAATCGATCAGGGCCAATTCAAGATTCCAATGTTTCATTAGATTTTAGATAGATCCTCCCCATTAACAAATCTCGTTAACAATGAATGAATAAGATATAATAAATACATATATATTAATTGAGCTTTGAGTAGATATTAATTGAACTTTGAGTAAATATTAATTGAGCTTTGAGTAGATATTAATTGAACTTTGAGTAGATATTAATTGAACTTTGAGTAGATATTAATTGAACTTTGAGTAGATATTAATTGAACTTTGAGTAGATATTAGTTGAACTTTGAGCAGATATTAATTGAACTTTGATTAGATATTAGTTGAACTTTGAGTAGATATTAGTTGAACTTTGAGCAGATATTAATTGAACTTTGATTAGATATTAGTTGAACTTTGAGCAGATATTAATTGAACTTTGAGTAGATATTAATTGAACTTTGAGTAGATATTAATTGAACTTTGAGTAGATATTAATTGAACTTTGAGTAGATATTAATTGAACTTTGAGTAGATGTTAGTTTAACTTTGAGCAGATATTAATTGAACTTTGAGTAGATATTACTTGAACTTTGAGTAGATATTAATTGAACTTTGAGTAGATATTAATTGAACTTTGAGTAGATATTAGTTGAACTTTGAGTAGATATTAATTGAACTTTGATTAGATATTAGTTGAACTTTGAGCAGATATTAATTGAACTTTGAGTAGATATTAATTGAACTTTGAGTAGATATTAATTGAACTTTGAGTAGATATTAGTTGAACTTTGAGCAGATATTAATTGAACTTTGAGTAGATATTAGTTGAACTTTGAGCCGATATTAATTGAGCTTAGAGCCGATATTAATTGAGCTTTAAGCAGATATTAATTGAGCTTTGAGCAGGTATTAATTGAGCTATGAGTAGATATTAGTTGAACTTTGAGCCGATATTAATTGAACTTTGAACGGATATTAGTTAAACTTTGAGTAAATATTAATTGAGCTTTGAGTAGATATTAGTTGAACTTTGAGTAGATATTAATTGAACTTTGAACGGATATTAATTGAACTTTGAACGGATATTAGTGAGCTTTGAGCAGATATTAATTGAGCTTTGAGTAGATATTAGTTGAACTTTGAGCCGATATTAATTGAGCTTTGAGCAGATATTAATTGAGCTTTGAGCAGATATTAGTTGAACTTTGAGTAGATATTAATTGAACTTTGGGCAGATATTAATTGAGCTTTGATTAAAAACTGGATGTTATAACATTTGTGTGAAGCATGTTTGTCTTGTAAAACATTTTCTGGCTTTACATATGGATCTGTTTGATTTTTACCATTCTGTAAGATTTTTTTTTTGAAGTCATTTTTTTTTTACGTTTTGAAGGGGCCGATAGTGTACAATACGTTATTGCACCACTTTGAACGCATATGTTAATATATTCCGTTAAACTGCGCACTTTTAAATTTCCTTTCACAATTGCGCAGTCCAATTTATTTCGACGCATACAGACTTCGGAACATTGGGGTAAGGTAGGAGTGTTTCCTTTTAAGGAATTCACATGTGCACTCGCTTACAGCTTACTGGGGTTTAAGGAGGGGGGGGGGGAGATGAGAGAATCTTGCATTCTAATTTGCCTGGTCGAAAGTTCTGTTAATTTCAGTTTTTTTTATAAAGTTCTTTTTTTTATCTTTTTTTGCTTGACAAATATATAAAGTCAATATACAGAGGGCAATTTATTCATTCTATAAATAGCTTTTATTGTATTATTGGAGCTCTTTATTTTCGTCTGGATGTATTTATTTATTTTTTGCAAAATGACGTCAATTAACAACATACTTTGAATCCAATGTGCACCTACTTTGCAAATAAGTTGCAACTGTTTGAGATGCACTTTATTTTTTAGCATACTTTAACCATAACAGCTAAACTGTTTATATACTTACGTCAATTTTCAAAATTATATTGTCCCTTATATTCATCCAGGCCATATGAATACTAAAGTAAGTAATATTTACATTGTAGACCACACCATGAAATATTTTAATTGAATATATTTACCTGGCTAATTTCAATTTTTTATAGAAATAAACTGTTGAAATGTCGGAGAAATGTATATGGTCTCCATTTCACCAATACAATCTATAGATACTTAAAATGAAACCAAACTTTTTAGATTACATGTTTTGACAAACATGATGAAGATAACATCAATAGTCAAATTAGTATGAGGTCTTATTGTTCTTTTTTGCATTACTATTTTACTATAATATCAGTAGTTGTTTATTATATCAATATATATATATATATATATATATATATATATATATATATATATATTGTGTTCAATGTACAATTTGTGTCTCACGTTATTAATTAAATTTAATCAGAAGTCTGATGTATATAATTTAAATGACATTACTAGGTCATTAAAAATGATCGTTACGCCTAATTTATTTTACCTACATGTTGTGCAATATACTGTACTATTACTAAGTTTATTAATCTTATTACTGTTTAACCTGTTAATTTTTTTTTGGTTTAACTTTTGACTTATTTTACAGTTATATGTGGCAGTTCGCTGACATCTCATCATACGAGTCATTTCAACATTGCAACATTTCATTATTATAACAATTCATCATTGCAACATTTGAACATGTAGGTGTAATTAAGTAATTAACATACTGAGCAATTTTGGCAACATTATGAAACAGTAACCTAACCCTTACCCAAACCCTAACCGTATAAGGATGAAATGTTTCAATGATGAAATGTCGCAAGGATGAAATGTTGCAATGATGAAATGTTGCAATTTTGAAATGTTGCAATGATGAAATGTTGCAATGATGAAATGTTGCCATGATGAAATGTTGCCATGATGAAATGTTGCAATGATGAAATGTTGCAATGATGAAATGTTGCAATGATGAAATATTGCAATGATGAAATTTTTCGTATGTTGAAATGTCTCGTACGATGAGGTGTATGGTCACCATATGTGCCATATAAACAAAGTATGTTTTCTTTTTAACCCTTACAAACCCATTCCCCCGACCACAGGTGGTTGACGGCAGACTGTTCACCTCTTCCTACGACGGCACCTTCAACGTCTGGGACGTCGGCAACATCGACGGCGACAGCAACCTGAAGAACTACGTGGGCGCCCAGAACAACAGCGGGGCCAACAACAACAATAACAACAACAACGACAAGGTCAAGGAGAAACAGAAGATGACCGACGTGGACAAGTTTGGCGGGCTGCAGGAGGCCCCGGGTCAGGTCAAGGCCAATAACGCAGGCAGAATCGTCATCGACTAGACGATGGGAGGATCAAGCAGAATCGGAGAGTTTGAAATATCGGAACTTTATTTTTCGAGTATCGTATTCGTGGATTTTTACTATTAATATACAGATCTATAGGGTTCAATTCTAACAACTACTTAAGTGAATTCTGTAATGTTTGTTAGTTCTATATATTGAAATAGGAAATGGAATATGAATCGATCATTTAGTGAAAAAAACAAACTTATTTGGCATAGTCACATTACAACTAAACACATTTATAATGGTCCAACTAAACACATTCATAATGGTCCAACTAAACACATTCATGATGGTCCAACTAAACACATTCATAATGGTCCAACTAAATACATTTATAATGGTCCAACTAAACACATGCATAATGGTCCAACTAAACACATTCATAATGGTCCAACTAAACGCATTCATAATGGTCCAACTAAACAAATTCATAATGGTCCAACTAAACGCATTCATAATGGTCCAACTAAACACATTCATAATGGTCCGACTAAACACATTCATAATGGTCATCAAACTCCTGGTAGGGACGCACTTTCTGTGTGTGTTTCTCTGGTATGTTAAACGTGATCTTAAATTAGAAAGACACAAATGTATTTGCTTTTTTCTAATCTCTACGAATTTCTAAAAGACTTTTTGCTTTCTGAAATATAGGTCAATGTTGAAATTTAATGGGGAATTTGGATACAAAAGTTATAAAATTAGAGGAAACCTAATTCATTAAGTGACCTTCACACTATTATAATTATCAATATTTTTTTTTTTAGATGCCACTACTAGCATAACAGGGTGTCGAGTGCCTGCCACAACAGCTTTATTGGCGGTGCTGAGGCATAATCTGTAACTATATAATTAAGGAATGCAACTGTCTATCTGAAAATGGCAATACACAAATAATTATAAATCGTATTGTAACTAAAAATATTATCTTATGGTTAAATTACTTTTAAAAACAAAATATTGATTTAAAAAAATGAATAATATTAAAGGTTTAATAATAAACGTTTTAATATCTGAAGCAAAAATAATATTGCATATAATTTGTTTAGAATTTATTATTTTATATGTAAAAAAAAATTTTTTTATTTAGTTTTATTTAAATTTACATTTTTTTTTTTATTATTTAATAAGGGGATGGAGGATTCATAGACTAAAATAAATCTCTAGGGGAGGTAGCCATTATTAAGTCTATACCAAAGATATTTTACGTGAATGTAAATTTAGAAGCTGTCACCTAAGATTAGTAACAGTGATGCATTAGTTGTCTGAAGTAACACCTTATTTTTCTGTCTCTATTGAAATTTGTCGTTTTTTAGTGATACGGTTCTCTTAACAGGAAAAATTTAATCGATCAATGCAGAAGAATCTATTGTCCGACTAGAAAATCTATAAAAAAAGCTAATGTTGTAAGATGCTATTCAAAACATTGCAATCACTCAAAGACACACTTAAAAAAAAACTGGGAAAACTGTCGTTGGCATTTTGGAAAATATTTAGACATTTTGAGATCCTCACATCAGTGACTTACAGAACGGTTGACAGGAATGTTAGGAATTCTTAACAGAGTTACATCGACTTAATTAGTTCATTTCGGAAGCCTCCCCCCCTCCCCCACTTAGAGTAAGTAATGGGTCAATGGGTCAATGGGTCAAATGGGTCGCAAAATTGGATGGGTCACATGGGTCATGGGTGAATGTTTCCTGACCTACGACCCATCCTTAGTCTCCGCCCGACCCTAAAAAAAAACCCGTCGTCGCGCGATTTTTTTTTATTTCAAAATGGTTTCTATGGCGACAGCCGCCATCTTGAAAATAACAGCATTCAATGGGTCATGATGGGTCTGGGTCAAGAACTTGATGGGTCATATGGGTCATGGGTCAAGCTCAGTGACCCATTACTTGCTCTGCCCCCACTCAATGCAAAAGTGACTGTTGAAGTCATGGGAGAATGATATTCACTTGGGTCGATAGTGGTGGGAGACAGTGGTTGTCGCCCGTGTTTGTGCATAAGATCGGGATATTTGAAAGATACATATCGATACGTAATATTCAATACTGTTTTCAATATGTTAGTTTATACGAGGATTAAAATATCCGTTAAATTACCGAGAATTGATAACACTAAGTGCGACAATTCGGATATTTACATAGAAGACAAGTCTGTTTAGAGTTATATCATTTTTTTATTACACAAATTATTGTTAATTGTTATTTCTTTTTATGCTTAAAATTTACTGCTGGATGTTTTCTAATATTGAAGACTATGTCTATGTGTTTCTGTTTTCTTATATTAAAGACTTTGTAAATGCGTTTATTTATGTGTTTGACATAGACACGTGATATTTTACTGACATGTTTTCATCATCTCTAGAAGTCTTTCTTGTACTTGGTCTGATTTTACTAATACATAATATTTTTTATCAATATTATAAATATAACCTGCTTCTGGTTGAGGCATAAGAATACGTATACAATATATATGAGATTAACATTTATTTTACATAATTTTGATCGTATAATTGTATATGATTTCGAAACAAATCTTCGATATTATATTATATATTGACCAATTAAAATAACTTTCATTGCCTGTAATCATTTTAAAATATTCAAATAATGAAAGCACCCAAGGACACCTTTGGCATTCTAAATGTTTATTTCATTTGTGGGTATGTTAGTTACTTAATTTTTAACTTATTTTTACATAGATAGGTGCAGTGACGTCACTATGGTTCGTGTCTCCTGTGCGAAAATTTCAAGGTGCCCCCCCCACACACGACTTTCACCATGATCAAAGGTACATATTTCGAATTTTCCTGCACTATATCTTAGATAATTTATTTTAAAATACTTTTATAGAGATAAAAACGATAGTATAACTGACTGTATTTCAGAAAGATGTTTAATACTTTCATTAAACTGAGTTTGTAAAATACGTCTCCAATTTCATGAAACCACGTGACTGCATGCGTCATTTTTTAGCGCGTTTACAAATAACTCCAAATTGATCCGAGCAGCTTTGAACTGTATTCATTTACCTAAGTTCCAGACGACCTGCATTGTGGTACGCTGTGCTACTGCTCTGTATGGTGATACCCTGTGCTACTGTATGCATGGCGATATCCTGTGCTATTGCTCATGCTTTAAACGATGATCGGTTATAAAACCGTCTATACCGAGTTTTTTTTCTGCTATGAAATTTAGAACTGTTTATTTTGGTGTCACCCCCTAAAAGATGTCACTCTGTGCGGCCCGTAGCCCCCGCACACCCTTAGTGACGCCACTGGATATGTATTCTCTTATTGTAGGTATATATATATATATATGAACAAGACTACGGAAAATATTATTTATAATATCATTGATATTTGTTCATTGTTTATTTTTTTTTTCACGCCTGCATAACCTACATTAATTAAAACACTGCTGTTAAATGAATACACACAAACCGTTGAAAAGAAATCTTAATGCGTTTGAACAGACAATAACTGTTTTCATTGTTGATACGTATTTGCAGACTACTATAGGACAAAAAAATCGAATTTAAAAATGATTAAATACAGGAATTGTTTTTTTTTTTAAACTGCTTCTGTTCACAACTACAACTAAAAAAAAGCAATATTTAAATCTCAACGGATCTCTGGTCATTTCTTTAAAACAGGGTAAAAAAGCGTTTTATATTTTGTACCTGGTTTGACGACACAACAACCTTTGCCTGATGACCACTGCGTAATGTAAGTTGCCTATTCTACCCACTGAGTGATGTAAGATGTGTATTCTATTTATATTTGTCAGTGCCGTAAAAAAAGATAGAGTGTCGGGTGGGGGGAGGGGGTCATACATCCATGGTCACCTTTATGAGATTTCAACCAAAATAGATGCAAAAAATCAAACGTCAACAGACACACAGTTTAATATTTATGCTTGTCAGGAGGCGTTTCTAAATAGGGTTCCACCACAGTTTTCATTTAAACATGTTACCCATCGCCGGCTATAGAAATCGCTTGGCCTAAACAGAGAAAATTCATTTAATAATTCATTAACTGTGTAGGAAAAGTGTTCTCATTTCTCTCTGTGTCACGCAGTCGCCAGCAGGGTCGGGTCATTTCGGGCTGCCCATTCCTTAATGTGACCAATCCAGTTTGTTTTTGTTCTTGGATGACCTGTCCACTGTGCTCATTCCAAGGGATCCTGCAATATGTTTTTTTCAAAGGGTACCAGTCGAACAAACACGACCCAACAATGAAACTATGTTCACTATGTCCATAAACGAGTCCTCAGAGCCCACCAAATCATTACTGCTATTATTCTCAAAGTTGATGGATGTATGCTCCATGTATAAACAATGTTTATTCACTCATTATTGTTAATATAATATTGGACACATATTTGACATTTATTGATAATTATATTGTGTTTTTTTTGACAAATCGAACCGTTAACTATTTCTAATGGTGACGTACATTTTATTACATGGATCATATTCATTTAGGCGCCAATATTTTTGCAACATTTAATTGATATTTGATCATTATTGACTTTTTTTTACTTTTTTGTTCTCATTGTGTTAAAGTACACTGTTGTTTAGTTTGTTTAACCAGCTGAGTGCTGTATAAAATATTTGTTTTAACAATCTACCTACAGGACTATAGAGTCCACGGATTCCCCCAATAAAAAGAGAAATATCAAAAGTGTGATTTGTTGTAATTAGTAATTTGGGGGGGGGGGGGAGTCCTAATATCCGGGGCCGTAATCGAAGGCTCTGTACTACCCGTTTGTATTAATTTCCTCAGCTTTGAGAATCAATAAAATATATCGATTTCGGATGGATAATTTTAAATTTTAATTAACTGTGTCGGAAATATTTTTTCTACTTTCTCAGTTTTAATTTAGGACTTGACTTGACTTACTTCCTTGAACTAAGTCAAGTTGAGAAAAGGGTCTCTGAAATCACTCTCCAGCGCACTCTGTTTTGTGAGCCCTTTTTTTTTTCAGTTCCTCCCCCCCTCCCCACTTTCCCATGTTCTCTGTTGCAATTTTCTTTTCTTTTCACGTTAACAAGACCTTCTGCCAGGTGGTCTTTGTGCAGCCAACCTTTCTCTGGCCTTGGGGATTCCAATGCAGAGCCATTTTCCTAATGTCTTCTGGGGGCTTTTTGAGAGAGAGAGAGTGGCTAATCTATCTCCATTTTCTTCCCGATACAAATGTGGGGGGGGGGGGGGGTCTTTGGTTTGCCAGCTGCAAATTTAGGCATGAAATTTAGGAAGATATGAAACATTCGTTGATTTTAAAAGATATAAGATATAAAAAAAAGTACTAACCGCACAAAATTTTAATTTTAAAACGCACAAATTGCCAAAAATTTTTTTGGAATTAAAAAAAAAAATGGTTAATAGATAAACGTGTGTTTTCTATTTTTCTTTAAAATCAAATTTACATTCATTTTAGAAATGCTGAATATTGTTTATTGTAAAAAAAAAATATTTTTAATTTCATTAAGTAAAATCCTTCAGTTGAACTTCATCTCTTTTATTGTTCCGTTTCTTTTTCCCTATGTAAGAATTTAAAATAAATTTTTTTCTCTTTATGTCCACAGTTCTCAATCTTATTCGCTACTGTACCTCAAATGTCGCGTAAGTATTCCCGAGGGTACCCCTCACACGTAAGTTCTTCAAATTCTAGACTATTCTAAACGTAGTTTATATGTCGCTGCGTACCCCAGCATAATGTTTCCTGTTACCTGAGGGGTACCCGTACCACCGCCTGATAACCGCTGCTTTATGTATAATAATATATACAGGCTGTACCCTGCAAAACCTTCGCATAGAGCTATATCCCCCTTAGTCTTGATCGGTAGGCTATGTTATTTTGTTTTCGGGTGGATCCGATTTTTTCATGATTGTATTTTAAACTGGAATACTGTTGTATCAATTCTTTACTTTCGATTTAACGCAGAACCCAAATCGCTATTATTTATATAGATTTTTTTTTAATGAAGCAGAAAAAATTCTTGCTTATTTGATACATTCTTTTTCTGGCGGAGCCCTTTGAAATATGTAACTGTCAATACAATCCTAGTATCAGATTCAATATAACTTGATACTTGAATGGGCCCCCTTTATACAGTATAGGCCTTAGGGAGTTGCCCAGTTCGCATAACCATAGTAACGGCTAAGATAATACAATTTTCGTTTTGTGGGCTGAAAAAGTCAGTGTTATATAGATGTAAGATATCAATGCTGGTAGGCGTTGTACAGGTCTGCCCCGTGTACATCTGTAAGATGTTTTCCCTCGTTTTAAAACAAATTATGTTCGGACAGGTGTAGCCTAGTCGAAATACGGAATTCTCATCGAGGTCGAAGTATTTTGGAGGCGCTATTCTAAATTTTGATATAAAATATCCTGAAATCAGTTAGATTGTTCTTTTAATTATGATTGATTCTCAGGGGTCAGTTTTGGGCGGTTGACCATCTTATCGCCTGAGGTAAAAAACTAGGTCACATTTAAAAAAAAAGAAGAAATTAAAAATTGAGTAAAACGAAATGTTGTTTCTTGTACTTGTGCAATACTGTTTATATATTTTTGTTTCTAAATTGTCTACAAAGAAAAAACAAACTAAAGACAGTTGTCATGGTTACAGTGATTTTTTTTATTACTGCAAACTACTCAATAATGTGGATTTAAAGAGTGAAGAGTTATCTCCTCATACTAAAACACTGTGACGTATGTTCTGACGTTTGTTAAATTAATTATCACGGCTGATAAAATGAATTTTTTTTTGTATTTCTCGTATATATCTTTTTGTGTTTATACTATATCAATTGTTATAATAAAATTGTTTATCAATTATGAGGACTTTGATTGGTTATTTTCTTTAGTTCATTGAGTAACAATGTAGCCATTGTTTGATTAGATTGTTATTATGTTCAATGAGACAATGTACAATTAACAGATGGGGGTTACAGTTCAGATCCCATAGAATCTTTTTTTTCTCTATGGTTCACATCTGCTCTGCAATCAGAAATGAAAAACCTGGTGCGCGCGCAACAAAAAATCTAAATAAAAATTAAGTGAAAATGTAAAAAAAAAAAAGAGATATAATTAATTTTAACACTTTAATGTCTGACACAACGAACATCAAAGTTGTTATAGTTACATATTTAAAAAACAGGAAACATACAGTGGAAACTAAAATGTTTGGAATGCGGTAAACACACATAGGTACCTGGGCCCTCTGAGGGGACGAATGGAAAAAGCACTATCGACTATCGACATGGAGGTCCTGGGTTCGGTCTCCAATGAGATCTATGGGAACTTCATTCAGGTCACGTTAAATTTCCTCTGTTTCCCGTGGAGCCTCCCAGGTCATTGCACCATCGGTCATAGTAGATAAAAAAGAATGACGCCACAAAACAATGCGATAATGGTTCAAAGGGTCTTTGAGATAAACATCTCTTTCTTTAAGGTACTTCACAGACTTCAGCCGTCTAACAATTGTACATGCTCTTAAAATATTTTGCTAAATAAGTGAATATAAATAAATAAACTGTTATGGCTC
>JAGDYQ010000056.1:64429-117263 GCA_021962125.1 Bulinus truncatus
TACATGTGGTAACTGTCACGGATAGCTGAGTCTCTACCATTGATGGGGGCCAGTACATGTGATAACTGTCACGGATAGCTGAGTCTCTACCATTGATGGGGGCCAGTACATGTGATAACTGTCACGGATAGCTGAGTCTCTACCATTGATGCCACTACTACCACTACTAATGACATCGACCACAACCCCGGTAGTCCATTAAATTGTACAGCATCTCTCCATAGAGAGTGAGGCCTACACAACAGTGCAGCGCACGTCAACAAACCCAAGTATTTAAGGGGCCCCACAGATCCAATTTTTAAGTCCTTTGAATTGCCTCACTTTTTTTAAAGGGCCCAACAATAGCTTCTGCGCCTGGGGTCTCAACTGGCTTAAGCCCGACCCTGGAACTGTGTGTTTTGATCCAACACTGGATTTATGTTAATACTAGATCAAAGGCCCGGTACCCGGACCGACGAGTGACTCTTTATAATTGAGTTGTATCCCTTTGATCACTTTATAAATTCCCCAGTCTATTTTTAGCCGCCGAAGTTATACACATGTAGTACGCCAGGCTAGCCGATTATGTATTAGATTAGATACTGTGTTGAATTATTACTTGAGTAAAAAGCTCCGTCACAAAATACCTCTAAGCAACGAGTATACTATAATATTGGTTAGCTAATCACAACAATCAATTATGGGTGTCATGCACAATTCGTTGTCTGATGTAGAAGAGATTCAGTCTTACTGAAGACAATATTTTTATACTGTTAACTTCTAACGATCAAAAACCAACTCAAGTCTCTTGTTTAGTTTTAACATCTTTTTCAACAAAAACTTGACTTTATTAACTATCACCACTATGAACAATTGTGAGTACTGTATCTTAACATAAATCTTATGATTTACAGACTCTGGTTTGATCACCTGATTCCACTCTCTCACCTTTTCATGCGTCCTTCTTTTACATTGATTGTCTCTTCACTATCTCGGAGATATTCCGAAAAAACAAATCCTTATGGTGGCGTCGCTTCTTAGCAATCAAACTTCTAGTTCTAGAGTAGGAAACTCTACATACCAAAATATTCATATTGATTATCGCGTTCAATATCACCGCATCCAATCCATTAAATTTAGAAGCTAGTCTCTCATTGCATTTATAGATACACTTATACTGATATGTTATTCATTCATAACCAACATGGCTGAAAATCTCACCCAGTGACAAGGGGGGGGTGGGGCAAAAGATTGATCCAAGACAAGGGGTTCATACATTATTTTATTATTATAAATGTCTAATTTCCTCTGATACTTTCAAATAGATACATCCGAACTTTTATTATTGACACTATTCTTCAACCTTCCTTCACACGGAAAGCAGGCAATTATCGTTCTAGGCATCCAGTAACTTCCATTATAAAAGTTATTCTGATAATTTTGTTATTAGATCGATAATTTAAAATCACAAGAGACATGTTTTGTACTCAGCACTACTTTAAGAAAGACTTTTACATTGACTATTAATCCTGTTTGGTCTTCCAGTAATTACATGTTATTTTATAAGTAATCACTCATGGGTATTTCAATGTTGGTACGACTTTAAAATCATTAACTAATATGCCAGTTTTAATGTTACGATCTTCAGACTCTGAGAAAGCGTATACCAAAATGGCCTAAAGGAATACACTGCTTATAAACCTAGACTTTTTAAATTATTGACTATTAATCCTATTAGTCTTTTAGTTAATGAATGTTATTTTAAAAGTAATCACTCATGGGTATTCCAATGTTCGAACGACTTTAAAATCATTAACTGGCATTTCAGTTTTAATATTACGATCTTCAGAGTCTGAGAAAATTATACCATAATGGCCTATGGGGATTATGATGTTTATAAGCTCAGATAATTATTACCTGCCATACATAACGTCTTCAATCGAAACACTCTTTCCCTGACATATATTGCTAATTCAAACGACTGTTCTCGATTTTTCTTACAATGTCTATAATAATTTTTCTAGAGTTGAGATACAGTTCTAAGAATTGCATATTTTTAACATGTGAAATTAGTTATGGCTATCAGTATAACATAATCTATTTAGTTTCCTTTTTCCTCAAGGTTGGCATATGTTTGGGTAATTTGGAGCTTCAAATAATCTTCAAAGTCATGTTTAAAGACTTCAACTTATTTACATAATAAAATATTTTTAAAAGCAGTTTCATTGAGGTCAAGGTTTTGAGTGTCCTCAGTGGACACAGGCTTATCTTTGGAATCACAGCGTTTAAAAATACCGTCATGTTTCCATAAATTGTCCTCTTAGCAGGGTTGTTAACGATACTCTAAAATTGTATCGTCAATACCGATACCAATACTTCAAGAAAATAGTATCGCCAATACCAATACAAATACTCAAGTAAAAATGTATTGCCAAAATCGATACCGATACAATACCAATACTTTTGAGAACAACAAAATGTTTTTATTTAAAATATAATGAGTGCAAGTTTCTCAAGTTTTTAAAAAAAATGTAAAAACAATAGAATACATTGTCAAAGCACAATTTTAATGCTAATCACTTCACCACTTGGCAGCACGTAAGAAGACCATCATTTCAAAATGATCATTGCTTAGCCTATAACGTAATAGCATAAAAGCACGCCAACCCAATCAATGAAACCAGTCGCTCAACTGCAGCACTAGCCGTAAGTCCTGTGTTCAGTTGCAGGTATAGTTTCTTAATGCTTGGGTAGACTGCTAATGAGAGCATTTTTGGTGAATTATTTTCAAGATATATGTCTACTTCAGCAGAACTGTTACTATTAAGCAATTCGTCCTGGTTAAATTTAGTAGCAATCTGGATCAAACAAAATCGCTCATCTTTGGTTGCGCCAATCGGCCCGTATCTCGATACTCCCGGAGACACTCGATGGAATTCCACTTACGATTCTGTTGCAAAATTACATTGTTTACTATCCCATCCAGAATTAGAAGTTCAACTTGATATGGTGTTTGATAACATTGACATCAACGACTGACTCCGCAGCAGAAAATATTCAGAGCAGAATACATTGAAGCATCTGATCCATTGTGTTGTGGACTGGGCATTTGGCTATTTGCTGCCCACACTAACCGTTATAAAAGGTAAATTACAGGTAATGATTTTGCGACATAAACACCCTCTCACGATGTGTGAACCCCTTGCCAGAGCTGTTATTGATCGCATTAATGCGTGATTAGATTTTATATTTTCTGATCCAGAGGCAAAACTGGCAGCAGTGGTCAATCCAAAATGTAAAACCAACTGGACAGACAACTTGGATCACAAGGCAGAAGTTGTTAAAATCTTAAAACGTGCCTGCAGTGCACTGAGTGCACTTCCCGTTTATTTTACTCGGCAGGGTGGATCAGCTTTAATACAGTCAACAGTACAGTCAACAGTACAGTCAACAGTACAGATTTCTGAATCTACAGATTTTTTTTTTTGATTGTTTTACTGCACGGCGGCAGAACCAGGACGAATTGTTTAATAGTAACAGTTCTGCTGAAGTATTTGTAATGGTGAAAACTTAATCGAAATATTTGAACATTTTTATGTTCTAAAATATTCGTGTCGAATGGAGGGTGAAATTTTTTATGCAAAACAAAAATTACCCATATCATTTTTATGTGTGATACAAAACTCCACCGAATATGATATGTGGATATAGGTTTATATTGTAGTCATACTATCGACTGATCACTGGGTGCAACGACTAGTGCGTACTTTAATGTTTTAAATGCGATGACAATAAACAACTGTAACCATAACCAAAATGAACCGAAAGAAAGAATGTATAATGTTGACACATAAAAGAAAGAACAATAGAATATAAAAAAAATAAAAAATGACAGCCGACGATACAAATTTTGCTTTGAAAGTTTGAAATTGCCATGCGGTTAGATCAAAGAGTGTCATTTTACAAGATATATTTTTTTTTAATTTGTTGATGTTCATGCATTTCTATTCAATTAATTGTTTTTAACCACCAAAAATTGTATTGTTTGTTGAACTAAGCATATTATTTAATAATATAATATGTTTTAATTATATGATACTGTTTTATTTTACAATTTTAAAATTTAATTAGGCCTACACCATACAGTTTAAGAATTTAATACCATTCAATTATTTTTTTTTAATGAAATGTAGTAGGCTAAATACTAAAAAAAAATGAATTAATAAATATAAACAATATATAAATATAAAAAAAGCACAAATGATTTAACAACTCTATTAACATGCATACACACAAGAATACAGTTCGGTATATAATTTATCGCTATATAACCTATAAACACTTACAGTATATACTGATATATATATATATATATATATATATATATATATATATATAACTGACAAAACGATAAAAAAAATAAAGTTTTCTTTTCTGTCGTTCATTAAAACATGTCAGAAAGTTGTCAGAAAGAAAGTAAATGAATGAAATAATATAAGAATAACATTTATAGACATCGGCGCGCAAAGCAAAAGCTTCAAAAGAAGATTAAAACCGAATTTTTTCTTCAACTCGCCGACCGTGTTTGTATTGGTGGGGAGGTGG
This sequence comes from Bulinus truncatus, assembly GCA_021962125.1. Taxonomy (NCBI): domain Eukaryota; kingdom Metazoa; phylum Mollusca; class Gastropoda; family Planorbidae; genus Bulinus; species Bulinus truncatus. The sequence goes on from JAGDYQ010000056.1 coordinate 69,014, forward strand.
ATGTCGTTAATATTGGTAGAGTTGATGGCTACTATTAGGGATTGAATTTATGTAAATGACAATGTATTAAAGTCGCTATTGTTTTTCTGCAAATAGCGGCAATAGAAAAGTATCGGTATCCGGTATCGAATTTTTTTTTGTTTACAATGTATCGCCGATACACAAATCAATACTTGATACAAAAAGTATCGGCAATACACCAACCAATACTAAAAAGTATCGCCGATACTGATACTTCGATACTAACAACCCTGCCTGCTAGTAAATGTGTCATTAAAGATGTGGTGTGCTGAAACACACCTCTATCAAACGTAATGCTTACAGGTTTTATATTTTTTGATATATAATTTCTTATATTAACATAGGTGACGTATAGTTAAGTAATATGGGCAATGTTAAAGTATTATATGGCCTAAGTCTGTAAGAAAAAAACATAATAAAAATATATACTGTTGTATGAATTCAAATCTTTAAAATTAGTATAAGAATTTTGAAAAAGTTTGGAATTTATTTATTATTAGAAGGTGAGAGGGTATTTAACGCAAATTATCTCCCTTTTCTTCTAAAAGCTATAAACATTTAAAAAAAAAACCTTTCAAAACATTAAATTTCATTGCGTTCTCTTTTAGTATATCTAGATCTCTGTATCATTCTATTTATATCTCTCTCTCACTGTCTCTCTCTCTCTTTCTCTCTCTGTCTATCTGGCATTAACAAATAATTTGAAATGTATATCTTAGATACCCACTAGTTAGATAGAGTACTTTAATAAAAATAATGTATTCTGTTAATTTAATTTGTCGATATTCTATTAAATAAAGCTTTGTTGTTACCCAGATGTGTGATTTTTAAAATATACCTTTAACTGTAAACTGTAAAACACCATGCTCCTCAATAAGTCCACAATGACAGTGAGTGATTCTGATATAAGGATCCTAAATCCGATTGTGTATGATTTTTTCTTGACCTTTAACGCGGTAATCTGCGCCACTCTGATTGGCTGTGTTGGATTGGTGGGAAACGTCATCAGCATTTTGAACTTCGCCAAACAAGGTCTGAATGACAGTGTCAACGTCACATTGACCATACTGGCTGTCAGTGACATTGGATCTCTGCTCTGTCAACTGGTGGTGAATTTTGTTGGGAATCCCTTCTGGGACAGCTCGCCGTTTTCGTCAACAGCCGCATTGCTGTTTTTCTTCCCGCACGATTACTTCATCCGCGTGAGCGGGTACATCACAGCTTTCGCCGCCTTTGAAAGATGTCTTTGCGTGGTGCTGCCTCTAAAGGTCAAGACGATCATCACAAGGAAAATTTCAGCCATAGTGAACTGTAGTATATTTATTGTTCTGCTGGTTTATTTAATCCCGGTGTACTTTGTGACTTACCTTGACCTTAAATATATACCTGAGAAAGACACGTATCTACTGTCCATATTTTATACCAACGATGCCGAGCTCGTCTTGAATGCAACATACTTCATTAACGACCTGGTCATTCCATTCACCTCAATTCTCACTCTCATAGTATGCACAGTGTTCATCATCACAAAATTAAAATCCAAAGCCAAATGGAGGCATTCGGTTACTGAAGCTAAAGTCTCGCAGTTTAACGGTAAAGCTATGTCAAGTAAAGAGAATAGAATCTCTATCATGTTGACCATCGTATCGGTCATCTATGTGGCCTGTATGACACCTGGCTGCGTACTGTACACAGTCACGGGTTTTATAGTGGAACTCTGGCCTCTGGGTGCGTATTTTGAGTTGACCTTATTATTGTGTTCTTTTACCATGTTACTGGAAACCATTAACTGTAGCGTTAACATCATAGTCTACTATAAAATGAGCTCAAAATTCAGAGAAATCATACATGCGTGGTTTCCTTACCTCAATAAGCATTCTTAGATTTAAATTAAAAGCAACACAGATACACACTTTTTTTGAAGTGAGGTTTATTTATCTTTTGAATCACCAACACAAATTTAAATTAAGTTAATTTTATCCTTGTGTGGCGCTCACGTCTGAGGTAAATCTGTGAACAGGAAATAATTCTCGCAGTATTTTTTTGACAGTCAAGGGTTTGGTGGTTTATTCCCGACACATTTGACAACTGTCCAGATCGCCAGAAGATACATTGCCCCAAAATTTTTCATTTCATTCTCTTCTGTTTTCTCTCGACTATATCGAGTGACAACTCTAATATAACACAGAGTGCATTAATTATCGCTAATAATTAATATGTAAATGTATTTAACCTTTTTAAACCTTTTTTTATGATATAAAAGAAAATAGCAAAAAATTACTCTGTATGTCGGATGTACGTTTTAATAAATATTACTTAAAATGCTCAATCAGCCCAGAGCTGGAGGTCTGGACTCTGGAGTTCGACCCATATTGAGCGTCAGGGATTCACCTCTGCATTCCATAAGCCGCCGACAACGACACCCGACACCGGAGAGGGGGGGGGCAAAGGGAGATAACTGTATTTTTTTCCCTGTACATATCTCATATTATATATAAAGATGCACGTCTAATTGTATATTTATTCTTCTCCCATTGGCTCTACAGTCCATTTAGGGTCCTGGCCTACCATACTACTCTTCTCCACTTTTCCCCATCCATGGTCTTCTTCCTCCACTCTCTCACTCCTATGGCTTTAAGGTCTTTCTCCACTTCCTCCAACCATCTGCTTCTCGGTCTGCTTTAAAGCCTTTTCTCGTTGGGTGTTGCCTTACATATTGCTTTTGGACCTCTGTTGTTTTCCATTCTTTCTATGTGCCATACCCACCTCAATCTATTTATTTTTATTTTAGCTGTTATATTTGGCTCTTCGTACATATTGTACTGCTCTGAATTGTTTCTACTTCTCCACTCGTTATTTTCCTTTACTGGTCCATATAATTTCCTAAATATTTTCCTTTCCCTAGTATTCAGCATACTTTCTGCTCGTTTGCTGAAATTGTATATTTATACTTTATCGATATTTTTTTATTTAATGTATACTTTTAATAAACAATATATACTTTTTCTGGTTAAATATATTGCGCTATGGTGAAGTATATTTGTTTACTATAGTTATATTTACATTTGTTACTGATTCCTTATAAAATCAATGTATACTTATAATCAAAACAGGGAAAAAAAATTCAATAAGCATTTGTTGAATGCAGTACTTGGTGAAAAATAAAGCAAATATACAATATTTGGGCAGGGTCAGAATAATACATTTTTGGGCGCACATGCAAAATCTATTTATCACCAACCACATTCCGTTTTTGATTGCGAGAATTTTAAAATACTTTTGCTAGCTAATTCTAAGTCTATAGTGTGAAATGTTTTAAGCTGTATTTTTATTGACTGAATATATTTACTTCGATCATTTGACTTTTGAATGTTACTAAAGTGCAACTGATATAGTTTCGAGATTGATCATATTTTTTTTTCAGTATCCTATTGGTACTATTGGTATTTATCAATTAGTTCTTTATAACTTAAAAGAAATATTGACAGTATACCAACATCCTACAGTGTATAATCAAATCGATTGGTAATATTTGTGCACATATTATGCAACTATAAAGTTTAATATAAATTTGATATACTGGTACATTTGCAACGTGTTCCTATCTTTCCTATCATTATCTGGAAGTTGCCGCTCTAAAGTATAACCAAACTGTCCGGCTGCCTGGGCACCCAAAAAACACAGTGGTCCCCAACCCCCGGGCCAAGGACCGAAAGCGGTCCGTGGATCAAATGGCACTGGGCCGCACAAGAAACATTAATTTACTTACATTTAATTTATTCTAGTGTATTTCACTCAGGATAGTGCGACACCTACCCCTGTTCAGTTGCGCAACCAGGGGGCAGGGGAGGGGCTTGAGCCCACCCCAGGCCAAATCATCAATACATAATTAATGTTATAAAGTTACAAAAAGACTGTCAAACTGTCAAACTGTCTTTTTTTCATAATGTGAGCCCCCTCCCCTCCCAGCATTTTTTGCTGGTTGCGCAACTGCCCCTGTCGGGCCGCGGTGAAATTATCAAATGTCGACCGGTCTTCGGCGAGAAAAATGTTGAGTACCACTGCACTGACACACACACACACACACACACACATCACTTCTATTGTACCGGTAGCTTTTATTGTGTTGGAACAAAATAAAAACTGCCTGTGTATCTTAGTATGCTGCTCTTTAAAAACAAGTTTGACGGCATTTTTATTTTCCGACCCCACCATAAAAATACCTAATTGTATAGATGAATATAAAAAAAATTAAAGAAGGTATAATTATGTTGCCGCATGCATTGTAAGGGCCTAATATGAAATAGTTTCTTTTTGGTCTCATTTGTAATGTAATTACTGAATAACAAAAGTAAATAAATAAAATTCCCGAACTGTGCAATTAAATTTTTTTATTTAATAATTATGACATGGCGCCGAGCTAGACAGGTCTCCGAAATAGTAATCTTGAAAACAATGTTCAGCTTCTAAACCAGACAAGGGCAATCTACGTCCCGTAAAACGTTTTGATTTGACCCGCAGTACACTCCCCTTTGTTCATTTACATTGATAACATTTACATTTATGTTAGCTCAGATAAAGTATTATAAACACCCCAGTGATCTGCTCTTGGTCCAGCCCTTCAATCAAATTTAAGAACCTATTGTGGTTCTTCAGTTGTTATAAATTTACATCATCATATCACTATATCGAGTGAATACTCCCATATAACACAGAATGCATTAATTATCGCAAATAATTAATATGTAAATGTATTTAACCTTTTTAACTTTTGTTATGATATTGAAAAAAAAATAGCACAAAATTACTTTGTATGTCGGATGTACGTTTTAATAATTATAACTTATAATGCTCCATCAGCTCAGAGCTGGGGGGGGGTCTGGAGTTCGGCCCATATTGGGCGTCAGAGATTTATCTCGGCTTCGAGTACTCTCATATAGTTTACTTTACTGTTACTTTACACACTCGTCTTATGATTTTTTTTTTGTTAAGCCTGAGAATTACACATTTCATCTATTAGAAATATATGTCAGTGAAGTTTCTTTTGTGTTAAAATTTAATTGAGAAACAAATTAAATTTTCGTGTGTGTGTAAAGGGTTTTTTTGTTCGTTTATAAATCTGTAATTAATGGGATCTTACAGAGCCGGCTCTGGGCATAGGCGACATAGGCAGCTGCCTAAGGCGCCACATTGCCTGGGGTCTTAAAAACACATTGGCTCATTTAGGCCCTAGCCCTGTCGCCCAATGATAATAGGATAATTTTTCTATTTGTATATGCATATTCAAATATTTTAAGAGCTTGTACAATTGTTAGACGGTCCAAGTCTGTGAAGTACCTGAAAGGATGAGATCCTTATCTCAAAGACCCTTTGAACCATTATCGCATTGTTTTCTAGCGTCATTCTTTTATATCTACTATAACCGATGGTGCAATGACCTTGGAGGCACCAAGGGAAACATAGAGGAAGCTTCAACATGACCTAAATGAAATTTCCCTTGTTCTCCTGGGAGACCGAGCCCAGGACCTCCATGTCGATAGTTGATAGTGCTTTTCCCCTCAGAGGGTCCAGGCACATACGTGTGTTTATCGCATTCCAAACATATTAGTTTCAGCTGTATGTTTTCTGATTTTAAATTTGTAACTATAACAAATTTCATGTTCGTTGTGCCAGACATTAAAGTGTTAAAACTAATTATATCACTTTTGTTTTACATTTATTTTTCACTTACTTTTTATTTAGATTTTTTGTTGCGCACGCATCAGGTTTTGCATTTCCGATTGCAGAGCCGATGTGAACCATAGAAAAAAAAAGATTCTATGGAATCTGAACTGTAACCCCATTTGTTAATTGTACATTATCTCATTGAACATACGAACAATCTAGTTAAACAATGTCTACATTGTTACTCAATGAACTAAAGAAAATAACCAATGAAAGTCCTCAGAATTGATAAACAATTTTATTATAACAATTGATATAGTATAAACACAAAAAGATATATACGAAAAATTAAAAAAAAAATATTCAGTTTATCTGCCGTGATAATTAATTAAACGAACGTCAGGAAATACGTCACAATGTTGTAGTATGAGGAGATAACTCTTCACTCTCTATCTCCACATCATTGAGTAGTTTGCAGCAATAAAAAAAATCACTGTAGCCATGACAACTGTCTTTAGTTTGTTTGTTTTTTCTTTGTAGAAAATTAAGACACAAAAATAAATAAACAGTATTGCACAGGTACAAGAAACAACATTTTGTTTTCCTCATTTTTTAATGTCTTCTTTTTTTTTAAATGTGACCTAGTTTTTTTTTTACCTCAGGCGATAAGATGGTTAACCACCCAAGACTGACCCCTGAGAATCAATCATAATTAAAAGAACAATATAACTGATTTCAGGACATTTTATATCAAAATTTAGAATAGCGCCTCCAAAATATCCAAGGCAATGAGAGTCTTCATGGTGCCTTGACCTAGCCGAGGATTCAATATTTTGACTACACCTTTCCGAACATAATTTGTTTCAAAACGAGGGAAATCATCTTATAGATGTACACGGGGCAGATCTACACAACGACTTCCAGCATTGATATCTTATACCTATATAACAATGACTTTTTCAGCCCACAAAAATAAAATTATAGTATCTCAGCCGTTACTATGGTTATGTGAACTGGGCAACTGCCTAGGGCCTCTACTGTATAGTGGGCCCATTCAAGTATCAAGTTATATTGAATCTGATACTAGGATGGTATTGACAGTGACATGTTACAACGCGCCCCCCTCTGAAAAAAATGTGTCAATTAAGCAATAATTCTTTCTGCTTCATTAAAAAATAAAAATCTATACAAATTATAGCAATTTGGGCTCTGCGTTATATCCAAAGTAAAGAATGAATACAACAGTATTCCAGTTTAAAATACAAACATGAAAAAATCGGATTTGTCCGAAACCAAAAATAACCTAGCCTACCGATCAAGACTAAGGGAGGTATACCTCTATGCGAAGGTTTTGCAGGGTACAGCTAGAATATATTATTATACACAACGCAGCGGTTATCAAACGGTGGTACGGGTACCCCTCAGGTAACAGGAAACATTATGCTGGGGTACGCAGCTACATATAAACTACGTTTACAATAGTCTAGTTCAAGGAACTAAGTCAAGTCAAGTCAAATCCTAAATGAAAACGATGAAAGCATAAAAAATATATTTTAGAAATTAAAAATAAAAATAATCTATCAAAAATCTCCATTCGATAAATTGTATTGACTCTCAAAGTTGAGGAAACTTATAAATATTCGGTTTTAACCGTTGGATCACAGGGTCATCAATTTGTCCCCCGGATATTAGGACCCCCCCCCCCAAATAACTAATTACAACTAATTACACTTTTGATTTTTCTTTTTTATGAAGCCCCCCCCCCCTAAAGTTTTTCTTATGCGTCCGTCGACTCCACAGACCTGTGGGTAAATTATTAAAACAAATATTTTGTACGTCACCCAGCTGATCAAGCAAACAAAGCAACATTGTACTTTAACACAACGAAAAAAAAAGTAAAAAAAATCAATAATGATCAAATATCAATTAAATGTTACGAAAATATTGGCACCTAAATGAATATGATCCATGTAATAAAATGTACGTCATCATAAGAAACTGCTGACGCTTCGATGAGTAAAAAATAACACAATCATACCATCATTACGAATACATGTCAAATATGTGTCCAATATTATATTAACAATAATGAGTGAATAAAACATTGTTTATACATGGAGCATACATCCATCAACTTTTAGAATAAGAGCAGTAATGATTTGGTGGGCTCTGAGGACTCGTTTATGGACATAGTGAACATAGTTTCATTGTTAGGTCGTGTTTGTTCGACTGGTACCCTTTGAAAAAAAAACATATTGCAGGATCTCTTGGAATGAGCACAGTGGACAGTTCATCCGAGAACAAAATCAAAGTGGATTGGTCACATTAAGGAATGGACAGTCCGAAATGTCCAGAGTCTACTGGCGACTACGCAACACAGAGAGAAATGCGGGGACTTTTATTGGACAGTTCATGAATTATTAAATGAATCTTCTCTCTTTAGGCCAAGAGATTTCTATTACCGGCTATGTATAAGACGTAGATCTGAAAACTGTGGAGGGGACCCCTCCCATTTAGAAACGCCTTCTGACAAACATAAATATTAAACTGTGTGTGTGTCTGTTGACGTTTGATTTTTCGCATCTATTTCGGTTAAATTCTCATAAAGGTGACCTTGAATTTACGACCCCCTGACACTCTATCTCTGTTACGGCAATGACAAATATAAATACAATAGACAGTTTACATCACTCAGTTGTTACAATAGACAGTTTACATCACACAGTGAGTACAATACACAGTTTACATCACTCTACAGAAGGTGCAAGGCAATAGCAGGGGGGGGGGCAGGTAATATATTTTACTAAGTAGAGCAAATAAGCAGGGGGGCAGACAAAACGCTGGGGGGCCCGGCTCCCCATTCAACCCCCCCCCGCACTCTACGGGCCTGGGTACAATAGACAGTGTACATCACACAGTGGGCACAATAGACGTTTACATCACGCAGTGGGTACAATAGACAGTTTACATCACACAGTGGGTACAATAGACAGTTTACATCACGCAGTGGGTACAATAGACAGTTTACTCAGTGGTCAACAGGCAAAGGTTGATGTATCGTCCAACCTGGTCCAAAATATAAACACTTTACCCTGTTTTAAAGAAATGACCAGAGATCCGTTGAGATTTAAATATTGCTTATTAGTTGTAGTTGTGAAGAGAAGCAGTTTAAAAAAATAAATAATTCTTCTACTTAATCATTTTTGAAAAATTAGCGGCTAATTTCAAATTCGAATTTTGTGTCCTATAATAGTCTCCAAATATGTATTAACAATCAAAACTGTTATTGTCTGTTCAAACGCGTTAAGATTTCTTTTCAACGGTTTGTGCGTGTTCATTTAACAGCAGTGTTTTAATTAATGTATGTAGTTGCAAAAAAAAAAAAAAACAATGAACAAATACCAATGATACTATAAATAATATTTTCCGTAGTCTGTGTGTGGCAACTTCTTTTGACTGTGAACAATACAACGGTACCTGACTTACTTTATAAAATTTGACTGTTCTATTAACGCGAATAACTTAAAGTGCCGCTGCGTTAACTACGTCACATTGACGGAAATATAATGGTATTTCATGCGTTAAAATTCTGGACTTCCATGCCAGAGGAACTGTACTTCCTACAATACTTAAGGAAACAAACTTTATAGATCTATCTTTTTGTAAAGTATTTCATTTTTCCTTCGTTTAATGTTAGTAGTTTGCATACTATTAGAGCCCTGTTCATTTTAATATATATATATATAACTACAATAAATTTAATAGCAGAAAAAAATTAAGTATCCACGTTTTTATGAACGATCATAGTTTAAAGCACAGGGTGCCATCATGCAGAACATTAGCACAGGATATCACCATACATATCAGTAGCACAGGGTGCCACCATGCAGAGCAGTAGCACAGTGTACCACAATGCAGCTTATGTAAATGAATACAGTTCAAAGCTACTAGGATCAATCAGGAGTTATTTATAAACACGCTAAAAAATGATGCACGTGGTCTCATGACATTGGAGATATAGTTCAGTTTACTAACACAGTTTTAATGACAGTAATATAAATCTTTCTGAAATACAGTCAGTTATGCGATGTTTTTATCTCTTAAGTATTTTAAAATAAATTATCTAAGGTATAGTGAGGAAAATTCGAAATATGTACCATAGATCATGGTGGTAGTCTTGACGCGGGGGGGGGGGGGGCACCATGGTGACGCCACTTCACCTATCTATGTAACAATAAGATAAAAATTAAGTAACTAACATACCTACAAATGGAATAAACATTTAGAATGCCAAAGGTGTCCTTGGGTGCTTTCATTATTTGAATATTTTTAAGTAATTCCAGGCATTAAAAGCTATTTGAATTAGTCACAATTCAATATAATATCGAAGATTTGTTTCGAAATCATGATAATTATGTAAAATAAATGTTAATCTCATATATATTGTATAAATATTCTTATGCTTCAACCAGAAGCAGGTTATATTTATAATATTAATAAAAATAGTGTGTATTAGTAAAATCAGACTAAGTGCAAGAAAAACTGTCTAGAGATGATGAAAACGTGTCAGTAAAATATCACGAGTTTATGTCAAACACATATATAAACACATTTACAATGTCTCTAATATAAGAAAACATAAACACATAGACATAGTCTTCAATATTAGAAAACATCCAGCAGTAAATTTTAAGCATAAAAAGAAATAACAATTAACAGTTATTTGTGTAATAAAAAAAAGAGTTAAGTCTAAACAGACTTGTCTTCAGTGTAAATATCAAAATATTCTCAATTAGTATCATCAATTATCGATAATTTAACGGATATTTTAATCCGTGTATAAGCTAATATATTGAAAACAGTATTGAATATTACGTATCGACTTGTATTTTTCAATTATGCTGACCCTATTTACATACATGAGCGACTGCAACTGGCTCCCACCAGTACCGACCCAAGTGACTATCATTCTCCCATGACTCCCAACAGTCAGTTTAGCCCTGATTGGGGGAGGGGAGAGGCTTCCGAAAAGAACTTATAAAATCTATGAACCTCTGCGGTGAGGCTCACAAAGTGTCTAAATATATTTACCAAATTGCCAACGAGAACAATAGATGTGTTTGAGACTTTATCCAGTTTTTTTTGTAAAGTGTGACTTTGAGTGATTGTAATGTTTTGAATAGCATCTTACAAAAAATTAGGTTTATCTAGATTTTCTAGTCGGACAATTAATTCTGCATTGATCTTCGATTAAATTTTTCCTGTTCAGAGAACAGTATCACTAAAATAATGACGACATTTAATATATACAAAGACATATGGTGTTACTTCAGACAACTAATGTATCGTTATGGTGTTACTTCGGGCAACTAATGTATCGTTATGGTGTTACTTCGGACAACTAATGTATCGTTATGGTGTTACTTCGGACAACTAATGTATCGTTATGGTGTGACTTCGGACAACTAATGTATCGTTATGGTGTTATTTCAGACAACTAATGTATCGTTATGGTGTTACTTCAGACAATTAATGTATCATTATGGTTTTACTTCAGACAACTAATGTATCGATATGGTGTTACTTCGGACAACTGATGTATCGTTATGGTGTTACTTCAGACAACTAATGTATCGTTATGGTGTTACTTCGGGCAACTAATGTATCGTTATGGTGTTACTTCGGACAACTAATGTATCGTTATGGTGTTACTTCAGACAATTAATGTATAGTTATGGTGTTAATTCAGACAATCAATGTATCGTTATGGTGTTACTTCAGACAAATAATGTATCGTTATGGTGTTACTTCAGACAAATAATGTATCACTGTTATTAATCTTAGGTGTTACTTCAGACAACTAAATTATTGTTATGGTGTTACTTCAGACAATTAATGTATCGTTATGGTGGTACTTCAGACAACTAATGTATCGTTAAGGTGTTACTTCAGACAATTAATGTATCGTTATGGTGTTACTTCAGACAAATAATGTATCACTGTTATTAATCTTAGGTGTTACTTTAGACAACTAAATTATTGTTATGGTGTTACTTCAGACAATTAATGTATCGTTATGGCGGTACTTCAGACAACTAACGTATCGTTATGGTGTTACTTCAGACAATTAATGTATCGTTATGGTGTTACTTCAGACAATTAATGTATCGTTAAGGTGTTACTTCAGACAACAAATGTATCTTTATGATGTTACTTCAGACAACTAATGTATCGTTATGGTGTTACTTTAGACATTAATGTATCACTGTTATTAATCTTAGGTGTTACTTCAGACAACTAATGTATCATTATGGTGTTACTTCAGACAACTAATGCATCACTGTTACTTAATCTTAGGTGACAGCTTCTAAATTTACATTCACGTAATTATCTTTGGTATAGTAAAATACTTACTTATGGCTAGCTCCCCTAGAGATTTATTTTCGTCTATGAATCCCCCAACCCCCTTACTAAATTAAAAGGACAATAAGTAAAACTAGAAAAATGAAAAATAAAAACTTTGGTCACTGCAAAGAGGTACGAGAAAAACAAAGAATTCCAGAAGTTATTCCGAAGGTAATTGCGCAGAGGATGCAACGGTACCGCCAATTGAGACTATGGGTCAGGTAAATCAGGTCGGGTAGTTTAACGCTCTGGTGACGGCAAACAGTGGACATATAAACCCTGGTAGTACAAACTGATTTGACCCGTGTAACAATTGCAGGTAAGGCAGGCATTACGAGTTGCTGGGCCCAATTTAACGGATGCTTGCAAGGCCCCTCTTCTTAAGTCTTTTTTTTACAATGACGAATATTACTTTAATATAAATGTAAATTGCGGGGCCCTTACAAAGCGCGGGGCCCAATTAGGTGCAATCGGTCAAAATCCACCTAAGACTGGCCGTGATTTCAAATTCCATGGAAAAATTCCATGGAAACTCCGTGTGTGTGGGGGTGGGGGGGTGGGGGAATCTTACAGCACGGTGGGGTTAGCAATGTACTTTCGCTACATGTGATAACTGTCACGGAAAGCAACCACAAGCCCGGTAGCCTATTAAATTGAATAACACCTGTCTTTGGAGACTGAGGCCTACACTGCTGTACAGAGCACGTGGACAAACACGTGCATGTGTAGTGAACTAGAGAACCTGAGTACATGTACTGGGGTACTTGTGGTACAACCTTCATGAGGTTGTATATTTATAATAAGAAAAGGTCCAGTTTTCATGCCCTTGTACTTATGGAAATATGGAAATAATTGTGTACTCAGTTTTTTTAAAGGGCCCAACAATTACTTCTGCGCCCGGGGCCTCAACTGGCCTAAGTCCGACCCTGGAACTGTGTGTTTTGATCCAGCACTGGATTTATGTTAGTACTAGATCAAAGCCCCGGTACCCGGACCGGCGAGTGACTCATTATAATTGAGTTGTATCCCTTTGACCATCTTTACAAATTCCCCAGTCTATTTTTAGCCGCGGAAGTTATACAAATGTACGTACGCCAGGCTAGCCGATTATGTATTAGATTAGATACTGTGTTGAATTATTACTTGAGTAAAAAAGCTCCGTAACATAATACATCGAAGCAAAGAGTATACTATGATATTGGTTAGCTAATCATAACAATCAATTATGGGCGTTATGCACACTTCGTTGTCTGATGTTTGAGAGAATGGAGTCTAACTGAAGACACTATTTTTCTACTGTTAACTTCTAACAATAAAAAAACCGACTCAAGTCTGTTGTTTAGTGTCAACGGTCTACTAAAACAAAGACTTGACTATATAAACTATCAACACACTGAACAATGGTGAGTACTGGATCTTAACTTCACTCTGATGATTAATAGACTCTGGTTTGATCATCTGATTCCACTCTCTCACCTTCTCAGGCGTCCTTCTTTTACCTTCATTGTCTCTTCACTATCTCGGAGATATTCCGAAAAAAAAATATTTCCTAATGCGCCGCTTCTTCGCATGAAACTTCTAGTCCAAAAGTAGAAAACTCTACATACCAAAATATTCATAATAATTATCGCGTTCAATATCAACGCATCAAAACTATTAAATTTATAAACTTATCTGTCATTACATTTATAGATGTACTCTATACACTTATACTAATACATTATTCAGTCATAACCAACATGGCTGAAATCTCACCCAGTAACAAAGGGGAGGGCCAAAGATTAATCCATGAGAAGGTAAAACACATTATTATATAATTATAAATGTCTAATTACCAATGACACTTTCTAATTGATATATCTGAACTTTTATTACTGACACTGTTCGTCAACCTTCCTTCACACGGAAAGCAGGCAATTATCGTTGTATGCGTCAGCTACCTTTCGTTATTTCAGTTATTCTGATAATTTTGTTATTAGATCGATAATTTGAAAATCACATAAGAAATGTTTTGCACTAAGCGCTAGTTTAAGAAAGACTTTTAAATTATTGACTATTAATCCTGTTAGTCTTCCCGTAATTACATGCTATTCTAAAAGTAATCGCTCATGGGTATTCCAATATTAGAACTACTCTATAATCATCAACTAATATGCCAGTTTTAATATTAAGAAGTTTAGACTTATTAAAAACTTTAACCAAAATGGCCCAAGGGATCACTATGTCTATAAACCCAGATAATTATCACCTGCCATACATGACGCCATCAATCGAAACTCTTTGCCTGGCATATTTGGCTACTTCACATAACTATTTTCAGTTTTTTCTTTAAAATGTTTATAATAGTTTTTCTAGAATTGAGATATAGTTTTAAGAATTGCATATTTTTAACATGTGAAATTTGGGTATCAATTTAATATTGGCTATTTAGTTTGCTGTTTCCTACAGGGTGATTTGTTGCTTCAAATAATCTGCAAAGTCATGTTTAAAATTATTTACATAACAAACGATTTTTAATTTTAATTTTATTGAGGTGATGATTTTGATTGACTTCAGTGGACACAGGTCATCTGTTGGAATCACGGCATTTTATTATTCCTGTCTTTACTTTTAGTTTACCTCTTAGTATATGTTTCATTGAAGATTTGGTAAGATAAACACACTTATGTCAAAGATATTATATCCAGATGTGACATCTGTTGACATATCAGTTCTCATATTTTCAGATATTGTACCCAGATGTCACACCTGTTGACATATTTTTTCTCATATTTTCTTCTTCTTCTTCTTTGTTCTCGATTTGTATGATCATGGAGGATTTCAAACGACCAGGCCTATAGCTATGATGAACTGCACGGTGGCATCCAAGTCCGTCTCATATTTGCATACTTGATCATGATCTTTAAGGAATACGTGGATTTTATATTATTTAGCCATTTTTTTAGTTTACCTTAAATATGGCCAAAGTCTGTAGTAGGAAGCAAAACAAAACATATATAATTCTGCATTACTAAAAATATTTAAAATTATTATAAAAAATTGAGACGCATTTTGTAATATATTTATTGTTAGAATTTGTGAAGGTCTTTGACGTTATTTATCTCCCTTTCTTTTTTTAAAAAAAAACAAACTATGTTCATTTTTTGTAAACTTTCAATACATTAAATTTCATTGTGTTCTCTTTCTACATCTCAATTTCTCTCCATCTTTCAATATGCCTCTCACACTCTCTCTCTTTCTCTCTCTCTCTCTCTCTCTCTCTCTCTGCCTGTCTTGCACAAAATAATTTGAAACGTTAATCATATAAACACACTGGATAGATAGAGTACTTTAATAACAACATTCTTTGTTAATTTAATGAACCGATATTTTTTGTAAAGCTTTGTTGTTACCGAGATGTGTGATTTTTAAAATATACCTTTAACTGTAAACTGTAAAACACCATGCCACACAATAAGACCACAATGACAGTGAGTGATTCTGATACACGGATCGTAAATCCAGTCGTGTTTAATTGTTTCTTGACATTAAACCTGCTCATCTGCGCCAATCTGATTGGCTGTTTCGGATTGGTGGGAAACGTTATCAGCATTTTGAATTTCGCCAAACAAGGTCTGAATGACAGTGTCAACGTCACATTGACGACACTGGCTGTCAGTGACATGGGATCTTTACTCTGTCAATTTCTGGTGAATACAGTAGTGAGTCCGTTCTGGACCAATTACAACTGGCCGTTGTCGTCATCAGCCGTCTTGCTGTTTTTCTTTCCGATTACTTCATCCGTGTGAGCGGGTTCGTCACAGCTTTCGCCGCCTTTGAAAGATGTCTTTGCGTGGTGCTGCCCCTAAGGTCAAGACGATCATCACAAGGAAATTTTCAGCCATAGTCAACTGTAGTATATTTATTGTTCTGCTGGTTTATCTAGTCCCGGTGTACTTTGTGACTTACCTTGACCTTAAATATATCCCTGAAAAAAACACGTCTCTACTGGCCATATTTTATAAAAACAATGCCGAGTTCGTCTTGAATGCAACATACTTCATTAACGACCTGGTCATACCTTACATCTCAATTCTCATACTCATTGTATGCACTGTGTTCATCATCACCAGATTAAAATCCAAAGCCAAATGGAGGCATTCGGTTACTGAAGCTAAAGTCTCGCAGTCTCACGGCAAAGCTACGTCCAGTAAAGAGAATAAAATCTCTATCATGCTGACCATCGTATCGGTCATCTATGTGGCCTGCATGACCCCTGACTGCGTGCTGTATACAACTACCGGCTTTATTTTGGAACTTTGGGCGGAGGGTGCGTATTTTGATCTGACCGTATTAGTCTGTTCTTTTACCTTGTTAATGGAAACCATTAACTGTAGCGTTAACATCATAGTCTACTATAAAATGAGCTCGAAATACAGAGAAATCATCCATGCATGGTTTCCTTACCTCAATAAGCATTCTTAGATTTAAATTAAAAGCAACACAGACACACACACTTTTTGAAGTGAGGTTTATTTATCTTTTAAATCACCAGCACACATTTAAATTAAGATAAACTTTTTCTAGTTTGGCGTTCACGTCTTTGGTAAATCTGTGAAAAGGAAATAATTCTCGCAGTATTTTTTTTGACAGTCAAGTGTTTGGTGGGTATTTCCGACATATTTGACAGCTTCCAGATCGCCAGGGTATAAAATGCCCCAAAAATTTCATTTAATTCTCGTCTGTTTTCTCTCGACTATATCGAGTGACTACTGCCATATAACACAGAGTGTATTAATTATCGCAAATATTAATATGTAAATGTAATTAAACTTTTTAACTTTTTTTATGATAGTGAAAAAAAAATTTACTAAGTATCTGTGATGTACGTTGTAATAATTATAACTTAAAATGCTCAATCAGCTCAGAGCTGGAGGTCTAGAGTTCGACCCCTTATTGAGCGTCAGGGATCTACCTCGGCTTCGAGTTCTCTCACATAGTTCACTTCACTGTTACTTTGAATATTCGACTCAAGATTTTTTTTTGTTAAGCCTGAGAATTGCATATTTAAGCTATAACAACCTAGAAATGTATGTCAGTAAATAGTCTTTTGTGTTAAAATTTTATCGAAAAAAAAAATTAAAAAACATTTTTATTGTGTAAAGAGTTTTTTTTTGTGTTTATAAATCTGTAACTATGGGGGAACTTATAAACACATTGGCTCATCTGGGCTATAGTCCTGTCTCCCCATGATAATAAGATCATTTTGCTATTTGTATCGTTGAATACTCTCACAGTTTATTAACACACAGGCGCAGGTTCCTTATAAGAGTATTTAATCATTATCAACAAAGACAACAACAATCATGGCCACACTCTTGCGGCATCGTTCTTCTTTTTCTTCTATCTCTGTTGCTGTTCTACGTCATCGCTGCGGACCATCACCGCGTTCAACCCCAAATCTCCACGGTGCGCTGACGCAACGAGGGAGCCACAGCTCCGTAGCGTGAAAATTCCACGGGGGGGGGCAGGCATTCTACAGAAGGGCCAGGCAATAGCAGGGGGACAGATAATACATTTTATTAAGTAGAACAAATAAGCAGAAGGGGGGCAGATAAAACGCAGGGGGGGCCGGCCCTCCTGGCCCCCCGCACGCTACGGGCCTGGGGAGCCATAACAGTATATGTATATTCACTTTTTTAGCAAACATTTTAAGAGCATATACAATTGTTAGACGGCCCAAGTCTGTGAAGTAACTGAAAGAATGAGATATTTATCTCAAAGACCCTTTGAACCATTATCGCATTGTTTTTCTGGAATCATTCTTTTATATCTACTATAACCGATGGTGCAATGACCTGGGAGGCACCACGGGAAACATAGAGGTAACTTCAACATGACCTAAACGAAATTTCCCTTGTTCTCATTGGAGACCGAACCAAGGACCTCCATGTCTATAGTTGATAGTGCTTTTCCATTCGTCCCCTCAGAGGGCCCAGGTACATATGTGTGTTTATCGCATTCCAAACATATTAGTTTCAGCTGTATGTTTTCTACTTTTAAATATGTAACTATAACAAATTTCATGTTCGTTGTGCCAGACATTAAAGTGTTTAAACTAATTATATCACTTTTGTTTTACATTTTTTTTTCACTTAATTTTTATTTAGATTTTTTGTTGCGCACGCACCAGGTTTTGCATTTCCGATTGCAGAGCCGATGTGAACCATAGAAAAAAAAAGATTCTATGGGATCTGAACCGTATACCATCTGTTAACTGTACATTGTCTCATTGAACATAAGAACAAGATAGTTTAACAATGGTTACATAGTTATTCAATGAACTAAAGAAAATAACCAATGAAAGTCCTCAGAATTGATAAACAATTTAATTATAACAATTGGTGTAATATAAACACAAAAAAAAGATATATACGAAAAATTCAAAAAATGTTCAGTTTATCAGCCGTGATAATTAATTAAACGAACGTCAGGAAATACGTCACAAATGTTAGCAACAGTGTTTTAGTACGAGGAGATAACTCTTCACTCTTTATCTCCACATCATTGAGTAGTTTGCAGTAATAATAAAAAAATCACTGTAGCCATGACAACTGTCTTTAGTTTGTTTGTTTGTTTTTTTTTGTAGAAATTTTAGAAACAAAAATAAATAAACAGTATTGCACAGGTACAAGAAACAACATTTTGTTTTACTCAATTTTTAATTTCTTCTTTTTCAAAATGTGACCTATTTGTTTTTTACCTGAGGCGATAAGTTGATCAACCACCCAAGACTGACCCCTGATAATCAATCATAATTAAAAGAACAATCTAACAGGTTTTCAGGACATTTTACATCAAAATTTAGAAAAGCGCCTCCAAAATATCCAAGGCAATTAGAGTCTTCATGGTACCTTGACCTATTTGAAAATTCCGATTTTGACTACACATTTCTGAACATAATTTTTTTCAGAACGAGAGAAAACATCTTACAGATGTACACGGGGCAGACCTACACAACGCCTTCCAGCATTGATATCTTATACCTATATAACACTGACTTTTTCAGCCCACAAATCGAACATTGTATTATCATAGCCGTTATTATGGTTATGTGAACTGGGAAACTGCCTAGGGCCTCTACTGTATAAAGGGGGCCCATTAAGGATTAAGTTATAATGAATCTGATACTAGGATGGTATTGACAGTTACATATTCCAAAGGGCCCCGCCAGAAAAAAAATGTGTCAAATAAGCAAGAACTTTTTTCTGCTTTGTTAAAAAGATCTATATAAATTATAGCGATTTGGGTTCTGCGTTAAATCGAAAGTAAAGAATTGATACAACAGTATTCCAGTTTAAAATATAAACATGAAAAAATCGGATCCACCCGAAACCAAAAATAACCTAGCCTACCGATCAAGACTAAGAGCATATAACTCTATGCGAAGATTTTGCAGGGTACAGCTAGTATATATTATTATACATAAAGCAGCGGTTATCAAACGGTGGTACGGGTACCCCCTCAGGTAACAGGAAACATTATGCTGGGGTACGCAGCGACATATAAACTATTTTTAGAATAGTCCAGAATTTGAAGAGCTTACGTGTGAGGGGTGCCCTCGGGAATACTTACGCACCCTTTGGGGTACAGTCGCGAAAAAGTTTTTAGAACAGCGGATATAAAGAGGGAAAAAATATTGATTTTAATTTTTTACATAGGGGAAAAAAACAGAACAATAAAAGAGATGAAGTTAAACTGAAAGATCTTACTTCATGAAATCGAAATTTTGTTTTTTACAATAAACAATATTCAACATTTCCAAAATGAATGTACATTTGATTTAAAAGATAAATAGAAAACACTCTTTTATCTAATAACAATTTTTTTTTAATTCCAAAAAAATATTTTGGCAATTTGTGCGTTTTAAAATAAAAAATTGTGTGCGGTTAGTACTTATTTTTTATATCTTATATCTTTTAAAATAAAGAAATGTCTAATATCTTCCTAAATTTCTTGCCTAAATTGGCAGCTGGCAAACGAAAGACCCCCAAATTTGTATCTAGAAGAAAATGGAGATAGATTAGCCACTCACTCAAAAAGTCTCCAGAAGACATTACGAGAATTACTCTGCAGTGGAATCAGCAAAGGCCAGAGAAAGGTTGGCTGCACAAAGACCACCTGGCAGAAGGTCTTGTGAAGGTGAGATGAAAAGAAAGTTGCAACAGAGAACATGGTAGGGTCGGGGGGGGGGTGAGGAGGAACTGAAAAAAAGGCCTCACAAAACAAAGTGCGCTGGAGAAAGATTTCAGAGGCCCTTTTCTCAACTTGACTTAGTTCAAGGAACTAAGTCAAGTCAAGTCAAATCCTAAATGAAAACTATGAAAGCTTAAAAAAAAATATTGAGAAATTGTTGATTAAAAATAAAAAAAAAATAATCCATCCAAAATCTTTATACGATATATTTTATTGATTCTCAAAGCTGGGGAAATTAATACAAACGCGGGTTTAGCCGTGGGAGTACAGGGCCCACGATTAGGGCCCCGGATATCAGGACCCCCCCCAAATTACTAATTACAACTAATCACACTTTTTGATTTTTCTCTTCGTATTAGGGGGGGGGGGCCCAAATGTTTTACGTATGCGTCCGTGGACTCCATAGAGCTGTAGATAGATTGTTAAAACAAATAGTTTGTACATCATCCAGATGATAAAGCAAACAAAAAAAAAAACAGTGTACTTTAACACAATGATGAAAAAGTCACTAATGATCAATACATATCAATTAAATGTTACAAAAATATTGGCGCCCAAATGAATATGATCCATATAATAAAATGTACGTCACCATTAGAAATTGCTAACGATTCGATTATTAAAAAATAACACAGACATACTAACATTAAGAATACATGTCAAATATGTGCACAATATTATATTAATAAATAATGAGTAAATAAAACGTTGTTCATAAATGGAGCACACATCCAACACCTTTGTGAATTAGAGCAGTAATGATATGGTGGGCTCGTTTATAGACATTGTGAACAGGCTAAAGTTTCATCGTTGGGTCGTGTTTGACGCATGATACCCTTTGAAAAAACACATTACAGGATCCGCTGAAATGACCACAGTGGACAGGTCATCCAAGAAAATAAAAAAAACTAGATTGGTCAAACTAAGAAATGGACAGCCCGAAATTTACCTGACCCTGTTGGCGACTGAGCGACATAGAGAGAAATGAGAAATCTTTTCCTAGACAGTTTAACAAAATGAATTTTCTCTGTTTAAGCCAATCGATTTCTAAAGCCGGCACTGTGTAACACGTATATCCGAAAACTGTGATGGACCCCCATTTAGAGACGCCTCCTGACAAGCATAAACGTCTGTTGACGTTTGATTTTTTTTTTCATCTATTTCGGTTAAAATCTCATAACGGTGACCTTGAATGGACGACCCCCTGACCCACTATATCTGTTACGGTACTGACAAATATAAATACAATAGATAGCTCACATCACGCAGTGGGTACAATAAACAGCTCAATCACGCAGTGGGTACAATAGACAGTTTACATCAAGCAACGGGTACAATAGACAGCTCACATCACGCAGTGAGTACAATAGACAGTTTAAATCACGCAACGGGTACAATAGACAGCTCACATCACGCAGTGAGTACAATAGACAGTTTACATCACGCAACGGGTACAATAGACATTTTACATCTCGTAGTGGGTACAAAAGACAGTTAATCACGCAGTGTGTACAATAGACAGTTTACATAACGCAATGGGTACAATAGACATTTTACATTACACAGTGGGTACAATAGACAGTTTACATCACGCAACGGGTACAATAGACAGTTTACATCACGCAACGGGTACAATAGACAGTTTACATCACGCAACAGGTACAATAGACGGTTTACATCACGCAGTGGTCAACAGGCAAAGGTTGATGTGTCGTCAAACCTGGTACAAAATATAAAACACTTTACCCTGTTTTAAAGAAATGACCAGAGATCAGTTGAGATTTAAATATTGCTTATTAGTTGTATCTGTAAAGCGAAGCAGTCTAAAAAAATTGTTATCCTTCTAATGATTCCTCTATTTAAGTATTATTAAAAAATTCTAATTTTTGTCCTATAATAGTGTGCTAATATGTATCAATAATGCTAGCTGTTATTGTCTGTTCAAACGCATTAAGATTTCTCCCCATCGGTCTGTGTGTGTTCATTTAACAGCAGTGTTTTAATTAATGTATGTAGGTGTAAAAAAATAAGTAAAAAATATCAATGATGTAACAAATAATATTTTCCGTAGGCAATGTGTGGCAACATCTCTTGGCTGTGAACAGAACGGTACCTGACTTACTGTTGTAAGAATTATGCGTGATTGCATTAACGCGCATAGCTGAAAGTGAGGCCGGGTTTACTAAGTCATCTTGAAGAAAATATAATGATATTTTATGCGCGAAGTGGCTACGGTAACATCAAGTGCCATTATATTAGGGTTAGCGAGAGCACTCATTTTTTTTTCGGGTACCGGCAATTATATTAGGATTAGGAAAAGGGTTAGGGTTAGGGATAGGGTTAGGGATAGGGTTAGTGATAGGGTTAGGGATAGGGTTAGGGTGTGGAGCAATATATATTGATGTAACCCGGAAAAAAAAATAAACGAACTCCGTCTTGATGTTACCGTAGCCACTGCGTTTCATGCGTTAAAATTCTAAACTTCCAAGCCAGAAGAACTGTACTTCCTACAATACTTACGAAATTTTATTGATCTATCTTTTTGTAAAGTATTTTATATTTCATTTTAATATATATATATATATTCCTACAATAAAAGAATAAATATCCAGCGGCGTCGCTAAGGGTGTGCGGGGGGGGGGGGAGGTACGGGACGCGCAGGTTGACAACGTTTTAGTGGTGACACCGAAATGAACAATTCTAAACTTTTAATAAAAAAACAAACTCGGTATAGAAGGTTTTATAACCGATCATCGTTTAAAGCATGAGCAATAGCACAGTGTGCCATCATGCAGAGCAATAACACAGGGTGCCATCATGCAGAGCAATAACTTAGGGTACCATCATGCAGAGCAATAGCACATGGTGCAATCATGCAGAGCAATAGCACAGGGTGCCATCATGCAGAGCAATAGCACATGGTGCAATCATGCAGAGCAATAGCACATGGTACAATCATGCAGAGCAATAGCACAGGGTGCCATCATGCAGAGCAATAGCACAGGGTGCCATCATGCAGAGCAATAGCACAGGGTGCCATCATGCAGAGCAATAGCACAGGGTGCCATCATGCAGAGCTTGAATTTTTCGCACAGGAGACACGAATCATAGTGACGCCACTTCACCTATCTATGTAACAATAAGATAAAAATTAAGTAACTAACATACCCACAAATAAAATAAACATTTAGAATGCCAATAGTGACGCCACTGCACATATCTATGTAACAATAAGATAAAAATTAAGTAACTAACATACCCACAAATGAAATAAACATTTAGAATGCCAAAGGTGTCCTTGGGTGCTTTCATTATTTGAATATTTGAAAATGATTCCATGCATTAAAATCTATTTGAATTGGTCAATATATAATACAATATCGAAGATTTGTTTCGAAATCATATACAATTATATGATTAAAATTATGTAAAATAAATGTTAATCTCATATATATATATATATATATATATATATAGTGCATAAATATTCTTATGCCTCAACCAGAAGCAGGTTATATTTATAATATTAATACAAATATTGTGTATTAGTAAAATCAGACCAAGTACAAGAAAGACTGTCTAGAGATGATGAAAACGTGTCAGTAAAATATCACGAGTCTATGTCAAACACATAAATAAACACATTTACAAAGTCTCTAATATAAGAAGACATAAACACATAGACATAGTCTTCAATATTAGAAAACATAAACACATAGACATAGTCTTCAATATTAGAAAACATCCAGCAGTAAATTTTAAGAATAAAAAGAAATAACAATTAACAATAATTTTTGTAATAAAAAAAAAAGAATTAAGACTAAACAGACTTGTCTTCTGTGTAAATATCCGAATGGTCTCACTTAGTGTTATCAATTCTCGGTAATTTAACGGATATTTTAATCCGCGTATAAACCAATATATATATTGAAAACAGTATTGAATATTACGTACCAACTTGTATTTTTAGAGCATTTTTTTTCGAAAATGCTCTATTGTCCCCGTTTTGTCTGTCTGTCTGTCCGTCCGTCATCACCCTAGATCTCAACAATCATAAGTCCTAGACCCATGATGTATATATCATTTTGTAGGTCTTGGCCTGCCAAGAAATGACTTTTTTCCATTTCGCGATCTGACCTCTCAGGGCCGTAAAAGGGGCCTTAGTACCGTTTTTTACTATATAAGCTATATTAATAAAGGAGCGCTATATCTCAGCAACTATAAGTCCTAGACCCATGATGTATATATCATTTTGTAGGTCTTGGCCTGCCATGTGTACATCAAAAGTTCATTTCGCGATAGAACCTCTGAGGGCCGGGCTTCAAGGCTCCTAAGGGACTTATATATTATATATACACCTTGTACGTTCATTTGGTGCGAAATACTGCAGCACGTAGTTTCACCAAGATTTATTAAGAAACTCATCAAATGAAATAGTAAGCTTGTGTTCTGAGTTTAATTGAAAGTATCAGAGCTATGCAGCAATTGACGGAGTTTTCGGACGATTAAATGACTATAATTTCGAATGTTTTCAATTATGAGTCCTATTTCAGTGACCACAAACCACTTGTAGTTAGATTTAAGAGAAAATAATTTTGTTTTCAATTATAAAGAAACGTCTTTTTAATATCTTTTTTCAGATATATGCATTACACAATTGAATTTGTAAACATTTCCAAAATTTACAAATATTTACTGAAAGATAGCATACGTACTGATACATAATACGAAAATGCGCTAACACGTCCTGTGTCCAGAATGGAACAGGCTTAATTGCTTGTTTCAATTATCCCGACCTTATTCACATACATGGGCAACAACCACTGGCTCCCTCCAGTACCGACCCAAGTGAATACCATTCTCCTATGACCCCCAACAGTCACTTTGGCCCTGATTGGGGGGGGGGGGGGGAAGGCTTCCGAAAAGAACTTATAACTTCTATGTAACTCTGTGATGAGGCTCACAAAGTGTCTACATATATTTACCAAATTGCCAACGAGAACAATAGATGTGTTTGAGACGTTTTCGAGTTGTTTTTTTAAAGTGTGTCTTTGAGTGATTGTAATGTTTTGAATAGCATCTTACAAATTTAGTTTTTTTTTTTATAGATTTTTTTCTAGTCGGACAATTAATTCTGCATTGATCGATTAAATTTTTCCTGTTTAGAGAACCGTATCACTACAAAAGGACAACTTTCAATAGAGACAGAAAAATAAGGTGTTACTTCAGACAACTAATGTATCATTAAGGTGTTACTTCAGACAACTAATGTATCATTAAGGTGTTACTTCAGACAACTAATGTATCATTATGATGTTACTTCAGACAACTAATGTATCATTATGATGTTACTTCAGACAACTAATGTATCATTATGATGTTACTTCAGACAACTAATGTATCATTAAGGTGTTACTTCAGACAACTAATGTATTATTAAGGTGTTACTTCAGACAACTAATGCATCATTATGATGTTACTTCAGACAACTAATGTATCATTATGATGTTACTTCAGACAACTAATGTATCATTAAGGTGTTACTTCAGACAACTAATGCATCATTATGATGTTACTTCAGACAACTAATGTATCATTATGATGTTACTTCAGACAACTAATGTATCATTATGATGTTACTTCAGACAACTAATGTATCATTATAATGTTCCTTCAGACAACTAATGTATCATTATGATGTTACTTCAGACAACTAATGTTTCACTGTTACTAATCTTAGGTGACAGCTTCTAAATTTACATTCACGTAAAATATATTTGGTATAGCAAAAGACTTAATAATGGCTACCTCCCCTAGAGATTTATTTTAGTCTATGTATCCTCCACCCCCTTATTAAATTAAAAAAAACAAAAAAAAAAAACAATTAAAATTTAAATAAAACTAAATAAAAAATATTTTTTTTTACATATAAAATAATAAATTCTAAACAAATTATATGCAATATTATTTTTGCTTCAGATATTAAAACGTTTATTATTAAACCTTGAATATTATTCAATTTTTTTAAATCAATATTTTTAAAAAAAAGTAATTTAACCATAAGAAAATATTTTTAGTTACAAAACGATTGATAATTATTTTCAGATAGACAGTTGAATTCCTTAATTATATAGTTACAGATTATGCATCAGCACCGCCAATAAAGCTGTTGTGGCAGGCACTCGACACCCTGTTATGCTAGTAGTGGCATCTAAAAAATATATATAATTAATTATAATAGTGTAAAGGTCACTTAATTAATTAAGTTTCCTTTAATTTTATAACTTTTTTATCCAAATTCCCCATTAAATTTCAACATTGACCTATATTTCAGAAAGCAAAAAGTCTTTTAGAAATTCGTAGAAATTAGAAAAAAGCAAATACATTTGTGTCTTTCTAATTTAAGATCATGTTTAACATACCAGAGAAACACACACAGAAAGTGTGTCCCTATCAGGAGTTTGATGACCATTATGAATGCATTTAGTTGGACCATAAGAATGTGATTAATTAGACCATTATGCATGTGTTTAGTTGGACCATTATGCATGTGTTTAGTTGGACCATTATGCATGTGTTTAGTTGGACCATTATGAATGTGTTTAGTTGGACCATTATGAATGTGTGTAGTTGGACCATTATGAATGTGTGTAGTTGGACCATTATGAATGTGTTTAGTTGGACCATTATGAATGTGTTTAGTTGGACCATTATGAATGTGTTTAGCTGTAATGTGACTATGCCAAATAAGTTTATTTTTTTCACTAAATGATCGATTCATATTCCATTTCCTATTTCAATATATAGAACAAACAAACATTACAGAATTCACTTAAGTAGTTGTTAGAATTGAACCCTATAGATCTGTATATTAAAAGTAAAAATCCACGATTACGATACTCGAAAAAATAAAGTTCCGATATTTCATATTCTCCGATTCTGCTTGATCCTCCCATCGTCTAGTCGATGACGATTCTGCCTGCGTCATTGGCCTTGACCTGACCCGGGGCCTCCTGCAGCCCGCCAAACTTGTCCACGTCGGTCATCTTCTGTTTCTCCTTGACCTTGTCGTTGTTGTTGTTATTGTTGTTGTTGGCCCCGCTGTTGTTCTGGGCACCCACGTAGTTCTTCAGGTTGCTGTCGCCGTCGATGTTTCCGACGTCCCAGACGTTGAGTGTGCCATCGTAGGAAGAGGTGAACAGTCTGCCGTCAACCACCTGTGGTCGGGGGAATGGGTTTGTTTGATGGGAGGGGTAAGGGTTAAAAAGAAAACATACTTTGTTTATATGGCACATATGGTGACCATACACCTCATCGTACGAGACATTTCATCATACGAAACATTTCATCCTTGCAACATTTCATCATTGCAACATTTCATCCTTACAGGATTAGGGTTTGGGTTAGGGTTAGGTTACTGTTTCATCATGTTGCCAAAATTGCTCAGTATGTTAATTACTTAATTACACCTACATGTTCAAATGTTGCAATGATGAATTGTTATAATGATGAAATGTTGCAATGATGAAATGACTCGTATGATGAGATGTCAGTGAACTGGCAAATATAACTGTAAAATAAGTCAAAAGTTAAACCAAAAAAAAAAAATTAACAGATTAAACAGTAATAAGATTAATAAACTTAGTAATAGTACATTATATTGCACAACATTTAGGTAAAATAAATTAGGCGTAACGGTCATTTTTAATGACCTAGTAATATCATTTAAATTATATTCATCAGACTTCTGATTAAATTTAATTAATAACGTGAGACACAAATTGTACATTGAACACAATATATACATATATATATATATATATATATATATATATATTGATATAATAAACAACTACTGATATTATAGTAAAATAGTAATGCAAAAAAGAACAATAAGACCTCATATTAATTTGACTATTGATGTTATCTTCATCATGTTTGTCAAAACATGTAATCTAAAAAGTTTGGTTTCATTTTAAGTATCTATAGATTGTATTGGTGAAATGGAGACCATATACATTTCTCCGGCATTTCAACAGTTTATTTCTAAAAAGTGAAATTAGCCAGGTAAATATATTCAATTAAAATATTTCATTGTGTGGTCTACAATGTAAATAATACTTACTTTAGTATTCATATGGCCTGGATGAATATAAGGGCCAAAATAATTTTGAAAATTGACGTAAGTGTATAAATAGTTTAGCTGTTATGGTTAAAGTATGCTAAAAGAAAGTGTATCTCAAACAGTTACAACTTATTTGCAAAGTAGATGCACATTAGATTCAAAGTATACAATAATACAATAAAAGCTATTTATAGAATGAATAAATTGCCCTCTGTATATTTACTGTATATATTTGTCAAGCAAAAAAAAGATTAAAAAAAAAAAACTAAAAAAAAAACTGAAATTAACAGAACTTTCGACCAGGCAAATTAGAATGCGAGATTCTCTTCTCTTCCCCCCCCCCCCCCAAACCCCAGTAAGCTGAAAGCGAGTGCACATGTGAATTCCTTAAAAGAAAACACACCTACCTTCTCCCAATGTTCCGAAGTCTGTATGCGTCGAAATAAATTGGACTGCGCAATTGTGGAAGGAAATTTAAAAGTGCGCAGTTTGACGGAATATATTAACATATGCGTTCAAAGTGGTGCAATAACGTATTGTACACTACTGGCCCCTTCAAAACGTAAAAAAATGACTTCAAAAAAAATCTTACAGAACAGTGAAAATCAAACAGATCCATATGTAAAGCCAGAAAATGTTTTACAAGACAAACATGCTCCACACAAATGTTGTAACATCCAGTTTTTATCAAAGCTCAATTAATATATGCCCAAAGTTCAATTAATATCTACTCAAAGTTCAATTAATATCGGCTCAAAGTTCAATTAATATCTACTCAAAGTTCAATTAATATCGGCTCAAAGTTCAATTAATATCTACTCAAAGT
Source organism: Bulinus truncatus (assembly GCA_021962125.1). Lineage (NCBI taxonomy): Eukaryota > Metazoa > Mollusca > Gastropoda > Planorbidae > Bulinus > Bulinus truncatus. The sequence continues at coordinate 98,290 of JAGDYQ010000056.1, forward strand.
TCAATTAATATCTGCTCAAAGCTCAAGTAATATCGGCTCAAAGTTCAATTAATATATGCTCAAAGCTCAATTAATATCTGCTCAAAGCTCAATTAATATCGGCTCAAAGTTCAATTAATATCTGCTCAAAGCTCAATTAATATCTGCTCAAAGTTCAATTAATATCTGCTCTAAGCACAATTAATATCGGCTCAAAGTTCAATTAATATCTGCTCAAAGCTCATTTAATATCTGCTCAAAGTTCAATTAATATCGGCTCAAAGTTCAATTAATATCCACTCAAAGCTCAATTAATATCTGCTCAAAGCTCAATTAATATCCGTTCAAAGTTCAATTAATATCTGCTCAAAGCTCAATTAATATTTACTCAAAGTTCAATTAATATCTGCTCAAAGCTCAATTAATATCTGCTCAAAGCTCAATTAATATTTACTCAAAGTTCAATTAACATCTACTCAAAGTTCAATTAAGATATATGTGTTTATTATATCTTATTCATTCATTGTTAACGAGATTTGTCATGGGCAGATATATCACAAAATTAACGAAACATTGAATGCCAGTAGCCCTGATCGATTGAGCGCCATTATCAGGTAAAGTGCGTAGGTGTTTGATCTTAGGGAAATCGATTGATTAGGTATGTTCCCTGACCTATTCCTGCTACAATTTGACTTAGCGACTTTTTTTTATCTCCTTTTTCGTAAATTATGTAGCGATTGAAAGCAAATAAAGTGCAGGAGTAACTGCAGGACATTCTAACGAGCATTCATGGACGACCTAACTCAATTGGTTCGCACCTGCATGTTAAACATTTGATTGATTAATTGTTTACTTTTTATGTGTAACGATGTCCGGTATTTTATAAATCACTTGATTGTTAAGTGGAAGAAAATTTGTTTACTTTTTTGGTTCACTGATGTTTGGAAGTACAAAAAAGTAAGTAATTTGTGTACACGCGTTTATTTGACAGTGTGTGTGTGAGTAAATGTGTGTTGGTGTGTGTGAGTAAAGGTGTGTTGGTGTGTGTGAGTAAAGGTGTGTTAGTGTGTGTAAGAGTAAAGGTGTGTTAGTGTGTGTGAGAAAAGATGTGTTAGTGTGTATGAATAAAGGTGTGTTAGTGTGTGTGTGTGTGTGAGTAAAGGTGTGTTAGTGTTTATGTGTGATAGCGTTTAGGTATTAATGAGATCATTGTTTTTGTTAAAATATAAATGAGAGTAAATATATTTTGAAAAGTATGACGTCAGCTGAATCCGTGTCCATTTAAGATATGCTATTTAGAACGTTTTACATATATATATATATATATATATATATATATATATATATATATATATATATTTATATATATATGTAAAGAAAACTGCTTGGTGGCATAACTCATTTCATGGCTCATTGCAAGTCTTATTGAATTTCTCATTGCTTTGCTTATTGTATGTATCATTGCATGTCTCACTGCATACCTTGTTACTTGGATAATTGCGTCATACCTCGTTGTTTGGATAATTGCGTTTCTCATTGCATATCTAAATGCATACCTCGTTGCTTGGATAATTGCGTGGCTCATTGCATGTATCACTGGATACCTCATTGCTTGGATAATTGTTTGTCTCATCGCATATCTCACTGCATACCTCGTTGCTTGCATAATTTCGGGGTTCAGTGCTTGGCTAATCGCATGTCTGGGAAACAACTATTTAGGCGAGGCATGTCGTCATATAGTATCAGAGGAATCATACAAATAAATTATGTTACATAAATAATTGTTCTAGTCAAATTAATGACAAAAATGTGTAACGTGTGGCCGGACCCCACAAGTGGCTACAAAACCATATTGCATTCTCGAAAAATTAAAGAGATTGTTGAAACAAATCCACAGGAAACATTAACAATGTTTTATTTTATACGGAAATAAAAGAATTTGAAGCAAACCTTCTTCCCTGTCTAATGCTATTAAGTTTTAAACATTGATAGCTAATTATTCAGCATGTAAAAAGAACACGAATTCTATTGAACCATTATTAAATTCGTTGATTCTAAGTCGGATAAAAGGCCTGCAGTTCTAAGGACTACAGCTGAGTCGTGCTTGCAAGTTTGCTTTGAAACAAAAGCGTTGCATTATCCGGCTCAGTTTCGTCATAATTAATCCGGCCCTTCCCGTGTTAGCTCACTGATGCACTCAACGAAGACTGACGTCACGCACAAGAGATGTTAACATTGCAATTCAATTAACACCCGCTGAATGGACTTCATTTATCGTTGAATACCAGACAACAGCACGCCAGATTTAAACGGCTACACAAATCTCTTTTGTTACACTTTGAATAACATTATTTTTAACTGAATTTTTTTTTTTAAATTGTCAGTTGACTATTACAGAGTGTCATATTGAAGTTATTGTAAAAAGACAAATAATCATTGTACAAAATCTAAAGAATCGTTCAAGTTTTTCTTCTACATTAATAATAACAAATAAAAAATATTGTAGTTGCTCATGAAGTTTTTTTTTGTTCTCTTCCCTTTTTATTTTGTTTAATACTGTTGGACCTTTTATTTTTATTTTGCCTCATTTTTGTTTGGCATCACTTTTACAATTACACCACCGGAACGGACAGCCGGATTCATCTTAAGTCCAATACTTTGTTAATAAGTTTGCCAGTTATTTCTCAAAGTGTACTTAACTAGCCGTTTCTGGGTCGCAGTCGATTTCTACGTACGTCACGACCAAATATAAATGTATGATAAAACTGATCGAGAATATGTGTGTGCATATTTAGAACCATATTTCTCTACATATCTTCACACGTATAATAAAACCTCTATGTATTAATGTATTTATGTATATATGTATTTATGTATATATGTATTATTGTATGTATGTATGTATTATTGTATGTATGTATGTATGTATTATTGTATGTATGTATATATGTATTATTGTATGTATGTATGTATGTATTATTGTATGTATGTATGTATTATTGTATGTATGTATGTATATATGTATTATTGTATGTATGTATGTATGTATGTATTATTGTATGTATGTATGTATGTATTATTGTATGTATGTATGTATGTATTATTGTATGTATGTATATATGTATTATTGTATGTATGTATGTATATATGTATTATTGTATGTATGTATATATGTATTATTGTATGTATGTATGTATTATTGTATGTATGTATGTATTATTGTATGTATGTATGTATGTATGTATTATTGTATGTATGTATGTATGTATATATGTATTATTGTATGTATGTATGTATGTATTATTGTATGTATGTATGTATGTATTATTTTATGTATGTAGATATGTATTATTGTATGTATGTATGTATGTATGTATTATTGTATGTATGTATGTATGTATGTATGTATTATTGTATGTATGTATGTATGTATTATTGTATGTATTATTGTATGTATTATTGTATGTATTATTGTATGTATGTATGTATGTATGTATGTATGTATGTATGTATTATTGTATGTATGTATGTATGTATTATTGTATGTATGTATGTATTGTTGTATAGTTGTGGATCGTAGATATCCGTATCCTATAATAAAAACAAAGCTACACAGCTTGCTATTGTAATTCACTTGCCCATGTTTATGCATATCGCTAATCATTTTTTTTTAATTATGAGTGTTAAAAGATATTATAACATATTAATCTCAATAGACACTCCCTTGAATCGATTTCGCGACCTCTTATTTCTCCAATGTTTTTAGCGTGCTCAACATATTCACTAAGTGACTCTTTCTGGAAAAAAATTGTGTATGCTGATAACCTGTGTAGATAAATAACAAGCATATATTTATTTCACTTAACATTAATTGATACAGAGAAACATGTATTTGCAAATACATAAGTTTATGATCATCTTGCTAATATTAAATTAAATCTTAACATAACATATTGTAGAAATTTCGATTTACGATCAAATACAATTTTACACAATTAATATCTAAGAGTTTGGTAGGGCACATAGAAAGATGGAAAACAACAGAGGTCCAAAAGCAATATATAAGGCAACACCCAATGAGAAAAGGCTTAAAAGCAGACCGAGAAGCAGATGGTTGGAGGAGGTGGAGAAAGACCTTAAAGCCATAGGAGTGAGAGAGTGGAGAAAGAAGACCATGGATTGGAAAAAGTGGATCAGAGTAGTATCGCAGGCCCTAAATGGGATGTAGAGTCAAAGGAAGAAGAATAATATCTAAAACTGTTACTTTGTAATTGTGAAAGTAACCTATATCACGTGATACGAACAAAAAAAATATTAATAAAACATCCCACATTTTCTGAGTTAGGCTGAAGTCATGTGACACATCGATGTGGGGGGCCTACATTCCAGAAGTCACAGTCAACCCGAGGTAGCCTATATTTCCCAAAAAAAATGTATTCAACACAAAGAAGTGGATATCGAATAATCATCATATATAATAATATTCATTTCGAGTGTGCGTTAAATCGAAAGTAAAGAATTAATACAACAGTATTCCAGTTTAAAATACAATCATGGAAAAAAAACAAAATCGGATCTGCCCGAAACTAAAAAAATAACCTCGCCTGCCGATCAAGCCTAAGGGGATATAACTCTATGCAAAATGTTTTGCAGGGTACAGCTAGTTCAGAATGAATTCCAATGCTGGCCGTATCTATTATGAACAATCTATTGTAAACACCAGCGGCTCTCAAACTTTTTCGCAACTGTACCCCCAAAAGGATGCGAGAGTATGTCCACACGTAAGTTTGCGAATAAATTGTACTTATTTTCATAAGGGAATTGGTTAATTTTTTCTAATGCGATACTTGGTCACGTGGTTCGGTGATGAGTCACGCTGCCAACTGTCGACATACTTCAAACTCCAGGTTGTTTTAGACGAAAATTATGTCATTGCGTACCCCTGCAAAACCTTTCTTACGTACGACCGGTTAAGAAACGTGGGTCAACAATGGCCTACTTATGTTACGGCTATTGGAGTCTTAACAAAACAACAGGGCCTCAGGCAGAAAATGTAAGGCCGTCTGACATACTTTTACAACTAGGTCACTCTATCCTGAAACTGGCCGGAATCTTTATAGTAGAATATATATATATATATATATATATATATATATATATATATATATATATATATATATATATATAAGAATTTCTTGAGCGAGGGAATTTTGACTTGGCCCATATGTGGCCATTTTGATCATGTATTAAATAGTCATTGCATGGATGACATTGTCACTGAGTGTCTGACTTAATGTGTGTCTGTCCCTATGACTATCTTCATGTCTGACTTAATGTGTGTCTGTCCCTATGACTATCTTCATGTCTGACTTAATGTGTGCTTGTCCCTATGACTATCTTCATGTCTGACTTAATGTGTGTCTGTCCCTATGACTATCTTCATGTCTGACTTAATGTGTGCCTGTCCCTATGACTATCTTCATGTCTGACTTAATGTGTGTCTGTCCCTATGACTATCTTCATGTCTGACTTAATGTGTGTCTGTCCCTATGACTATCTTCATGTCTGACTTAATGTGTGTCTGTCCCTATGACTATCTTCATGTCCGACTTAATGTGTGCTTGTCCCTATGACTATCTTCATGTCTGACTTAATGTGTGTCTGTCCCTATGACTATCTTCATGTATGGCGTAATGCGTGTCTGTCCCTATGACTATCTTCATGTCTGACTTAATGTGTGCTTGTCCCTATGACTACCTTCATGTCTGACTTAATGTGTGTCTGTCCCTATGACTATCTTCATGTCTGACTTAATGTGTGTCTGTCCCTATGACTATCTTCATGTATGGCTTAATGTTTGACTCTCTTTATGTGCGACTGACTGTTTGCCTATATTTATGTATGGTTGTCCTTTTGACTATCTTTATGTTGTATTTTTGTCCCTATGTCTATCTGTATTGCTGTCCCTGTGACTATCGTCCTGTATGGCTTACAGTATGACTATCTTAATGTATGGCTGTCCCTTTAAATATCTTTTTGTACGGCTTACTGTTAGACTGGTTGACTAATTAATTCTTGAATATCTTCAAGACCTTTTTTTTTGATAGGCAATTAGTTTGTCTGATGTCTGTGTTTTACTTTCTGTTCACGGTTCGTCTGTCTGACAGACCGACTGTCTATCTGACTGTTTGTCTATCCTTCTTTTGTCTGTGGCTGTCGGCTTAATTACCTATCTGGCCGACTTATAATTGTATTATTATTGACTGACCATCGCAGTATTTTTCGACTGAATTCTTTTTGACAGTCATGATTCGATTCTCTTCACAGTCTGACAGACAGCCTTCCTAAAATGTAAGGATCAAACGCATACCAGCGGCACTAAGATGAATGGGTAATGAATGGACAACAAAATTGCTGAATGCTAACGTGTTCCACCGGCAATTTTCATGTACTTAATTTATCTCACATCTACTTAATACTAGAAGAGCTCTTTCTATACGAAGGGGTCGACTTGGGTTTGACTCTCGAGACCCACATCTTATAGCTTGGACTAAACCACACACAGCCATTTAGTGACGGTAGTCTTGGGTTTCACGAAATATGTATCAACCAGATACTTTATTAGCAATGGTGTAAGAAGCGGTATCTGGACAAAAACCTACAGCGGACAAAACCCCCAGCGGACCTATTCCATAATTTTATTATAAAATCTATTACGTGGCCCTCATTTTTATTCAAAAATGTAATATATAATATACCAGGATGTAAATATCTATACAAAATACGTTTTTTTGACTGAATTTATATTTTCCAAGTACCCCAAAAAGCTGCATTAGCCCGTCGAACTACAGTGGTCAAAAGTCAATCCCTTGATAACTTTACATCAACAGGAAGCTTATCTTGCAAGGTCAAACAAACTAAAGTAATAGATTTTAGCATAAGGTGAAGATTGGCCGTATCTAAGTTCTAACTTTTACTTCTTACGCCAGACGCACATTTTATGGAAGAAGGTAACACAAACAACACGAGAACCGCCGTTGTAGAGATCCAACCATTTATTTATGTAAAACAGCATAGAAACATGCCTATTGATAGACTGTGTTGACAGACATGATCTGTTATATCGACTTACATTTACCTTAGCCCATGGTCAAGATTATTAATATAGAAGTATCAATAATATTTACTAAAAATTGGATTTGTCCACTGGGGTTTTTTTGTCCGCTGGGTTTTTTGTCCGCTGGGGGCTTTGTCCGCTGGGGGGTTTTGTCCTCTGGGGATTTTGTCCGCTAGGGTTTGTCCTACATTCGTAACAAAGGGGGGCGGGGAGGGTGATTGGAACGGCTGAGGGGTGAGAAGGTGAAGTCCAATTCGGACAGCATCCACTTAGCCGCAAGCCAAAAGGCGGCACTTGCCGAATTATGTCAGTTAAGGCACGAGAATCGGAAACGGTTCCAGAATCCATCACAATCGCTAGCTACTCCGCTGAGTACCAAAGTGCCACTCTTGCTTTCAGTTGCCTTTCGTAGAATTCCAACCTTTGACATTATCACCCCCCCTCACAAACACCCACAATTGACGCATGCTCCAGGTAAACTATATTTTAGAAAGATCGATGAGCGACAATTGCTACCTTAGTTCTTTGATTTGTATCGTGGCCATCTACGGAAGATCTGCTGCCGGTGCCTGCAATAAAATAGCCATGGGCCATTGTTGTCAATCAAAAGGCGAGTTTGGACCTTGTTCTTCATATCTGAAACCCTCCCCCCCCCACCAACTCCTCAATACACACACACACACACACACTCAGAAAAAAAAAACACACCCAAATGTACACACTTAGGTCAGACTGATCAAACTATGGATGTATCGCTTAATCGATTTTTTTTACTGCGGTTCGGTATCGATCCGACGTTAGCGACCGTAGTGAACTACGGAATAAGGGTAGAAAATCGATAACGGCTATTTCATTTGTTCGTTACAGTAAAGCTTCCTCTGTGGATTTCTTGCCCTACCCTGTTGTATAATTTAAAAATTGAGTAAACAAATAAACAAATAACAACAATAAGTAGATAACACTCTGTATCCAATACAACAATCAACAGATAACACTTACTCTGTATTCAATACAACAATCAACAGATAACACTCACTCTGTATCCAATACAACAATCAACAGATAACATTCACCCTGTATCCAATACAAGAATCAACAGATAACATTCACCCTGTATCCAATACAACAATCAACAGATAACACTCACCCTGTATCCAATACAACAACCAACAGATAACACTCACTCTGTATCCAATACAACAATCAACAGATAACACTCACTCTGTATCCAATACAACAATCAACAGATAACACTCACTCTGTATCCAATACAACAATCAACAGATAACACTCACTCTGTATCCAATACAACAATCAACAGATAACACTCACTCTGTATCCAATACAACAATCAACAGATAACACTCACTCTGTATCCAATACAACAATCAACAGATAACACTCACTCTATATCCAATACAACAATCAACAGATAACACTCACTCTGTATCCAATACGCTGAAGTTTAAGAGTGTAGTTTTTTGATAATTTTCTTTATTATTGTACAGGCAAAGGTTCTGTAAAACGCTTTCTGTTAAGATCGCAGTCCCTTCAACGAAATCTTCGGTCCGTGTCTGGGAGCTGGACAAAGGCTAGGTAGCTGGACAATGGTGCGACTTCCCACCTGTGGTCACTGACCAACATCAAAGTGCTACTGAGCTCATAGAAAGCCTTAGAGTCAGACATGGTTGTCCAAACTGTGATTTTAATGCTTCATTATTTAATTATTCTGTTTGTTTCCTCAGCAAAGATTATATAAACCATTTTTTTTTCTTTTAGAATAATTTGTAATTGACATTTAAACGACGTCCAGTATAAAGAAATGTAGATGCTATCAAAGATTCACATTGCAGGCTTTAAATTTTAATTGAAATAAGAAGTTTATGTTAAAAACTGTAATGTAATTGAGATAAGCGAAGATAATGCCAGGTCATGAACACTTTATCGTGTTTCAGGCAAAGCTTCAAAGCAAACATTTTTCCATTTTATAAGTCCAATGGGTTTTTACTTTCTGTTAACTATTGTGAATAATTAAAAAATGTGATCTTAAACCAAAGTGCTGAGTGTCAAAAAGTGATACAGATTAGAGAGTACTAAACAAAAAGATCAAGTGATGGACGCACCCAACCGTGATGACGTCACATTTACCTCAAGGGCCGTCACCGATGACTGGCGACCAATGAAAGATTTGAGGAGAGTAGCTGTCCTTGAATGAAAACACCGCACCACCCCATCACCGCTCGCCGTGTAAACTAATCAACAAACATGGGACGAAGGATAATTAAATGGCAAACATGTCAGTAGAGTATGAACACTGTCATATTTCATGTCAGTACAGTATGAACACTGTCATATTTCATGTCAGTAGAGTATGAACACTGTCATATTTCATGTCAGTAGAGTAGAGTATGAACACTGTCATATTTCATGTCAGTAGAGTATGAACACTGTCATATTTCATGTCAGTAGAGTAGAGTATGAACACTGTCATATTTCATGTCAGTAGAGTATGAACACTGTCATATTTCATATCAGTAGAGTAGAGTATGAACACTGTCATATTTCATGTCAGTAGAGTATGAACACTGTCATATTTCATGTCAGTAGAGTAGAGTATGAACACTGTCATATTTCATGTCAGTAGAGTATGAACACTGTCATATTTCATGTCAGTAGAGTATGAACACTGTCATATTTCATGTCAGTACAGTAGAGTATGAACACTGACATATTTCATATCAGTAGAATATGAACACTGTCATATTTCATGTCAGTAGAGTATGAACACTGTCATAGCTCATGTCAGTAGAGTAGAGTATGAACACTGTCATATTTCATGTCAGTAGAGTATGAACACTGTCATATTTCATGTCAGTAGAGTATGAACACTGTCATATTTCATGTCAGTAGAGTAGAGTATGACCACTGTCATATTTCATGTCAGTAGAGTAGAGTATGAACACTGTCATATTTCATGTCAGTAGAGTATGAACACTGTCATATTTCATGCCAGTACAGTAGAGTATGAACACTGACATATTTCATATCAGTAGAATATGAACACTGTGATAGTTCATGGCAGGGTCATTATTTATTTTAAGGTAATGTCTGTTGGCAAAGATTGCTGTGATTGATGAGAACTGAATGAAATATCGTGAATTAGAAAGCGGAGATAATCAGAGGAGACATAAAGGTGTTTCATTTTAAAACTATTTAACTGAAGCTGTGCTGTCGATACTAATGATTTCATTGGCTAGACACACCTGACCAGAGCCATTTTTTTTGTGGCCCGTGTCAGAAACTTTCGGGGATAAGTCGATACTGAACGGAGCAATCTCAGCATCAGATTAAATAAGATTTAACCTCAGCAAGGGGAAAGGGTTGACAGTGGAAACCTTAGATGGTTGTTATATTTTACCAGTCTTAAAAAGTCGTATCTATATGTGACGCTTAATTAATAAAGACCAACATCTCTTTGACTTTAGAGCTATTCTGTTAAACACTATCTATTTATATGCTATTTATTGAAATAAAAAAAAAAAAACTAGAAAAAAAAACTGTATATTCCAAACATATTCTACCTATGAGATGTAAGAAAAAAATAAATACAAAAACCACTTAGTAATATTAATTTGGAATGCCCCCCAAGACACGCCCACCACAATATATCCACAAGTTAAATGGCGTTATGACTAAAGTGCTACGACACAAATTGCAAACGGACTTAAGTAATTACGTTAGTATATTATATATATATATATATATATATATATATATATATATATATATATATATAATAGCGGTGTGGGTTCCGCGTTGTATCGAAGGTAAAGAATTAATACAACAGTATTCCAGTTTAAAATACAAGCATGAAAAAATCGGATCTGCCTGAAATGAAAGATAACCTAGCATACCGACCAAGCATAAAGGGGTATAACTCTATGCAACGGTTTTGCAGAGTACAGTTAGTATATAATAATTAAGTAAGTAAACTAAGTAAGTAAAGTTCCCTTCTTAGCCCTAACGGGCCACCGGGGCAGATGAAGTGTAGTATTCAACTGTTTCTATAACCTCGGCATATGAAGGGATTGTGTGGTTAGCACAACGGCCAGCCGCTTTACTTCCCCAACTTAAAGTCAGGTACCCATTTAAAGCTGGGTGGACTTGTGGGACGGCTTTGCACCAAATTTCACCTGGGCCCCACCGAAGATCGAACCCAGGACTCTCAGGTTGACAGTCGAGTATCTACACCACTCGGCCATCCGTCCCACCCAGTATATAATAATTACGACAGTTTAACACGTAATAATAACGGCAGTATTACATGTAAAACTTACTGGTTAGCTCTATTTGAGTTTACAGTCTGCTGTCTTTAGTTATTTCGGAAACTTAAGATTTGAAAAAATAATAGTATGGATGAGATTTGTATCTCTTAGATGCTATAAACCATAAATGTGACGCTTTGTTCAGTGACTTTCGTCGTGGCTGGTAGTGCAGTGACCTTGGAGGCACCACGGGAAACATATATTTTATTGGCTGGGATTCGCCGAAAAAAAATGCCAAACTCCCTTACTAAATGGGACAATTTTTAGGTTAATGTAGTGCCATTTATTTCCCCCACCAAAACCGGGAATGTAATGACCGGAAATTTACTATGACCTTAAAATATCCACTGGTTCTCCGTTGAGATCGAACCCAGGACCGTGATCACTAACTCGTCTATTCATTGATTAGAAACAAAAAATAAAATCAACAGCATATGAAACAAGGAATGACTAAAAAACAACATAAATATTTTAGTGTTTATGGTAGCCATGGGTACAGATGGTTATAGTCCACTAACATTAAATGTATCATATGAATATTTAAGCGAGCAGAAAATAATGAGAAATCAATTTCAATAAATTTTAAAAGGATATAAAAAGATTACATAAACATAATAAATTGAAAGACATGTCTAGTAGACTGAAATTAGTAGACACATATAGCATTGTGCATGGATGCAAACACACAAAAGCTAGCACATATTTTTTTTCCTAAGCTATTTTACAACAGACAAGGCCTGGGTGTCGGAAAAATTCTGGACCGACACCGGCATCGGATCCCCAGCCCTGGTCTGTCTGTGAAGTCAATGTAAGATTGCGGTTTTTATCTCTTTGATCCTAAAAATGGGAGTTTTTTGTAGTGCTTTTCTTTCATCTCCATTATATTAAAATAGTGCTATAGCCATGGAGGCACTACGCAACCTGACAATATTTTGGAAAATTTATTGCTAATATTCTTTTCGAATGTCTTTCAGTTAAATTGAAAAAAAAAGAATAAAATAAGACAGTAAAATTTTATAATCAAAAGTAAAATAACAGATATTAGAAAAAAAAATGTATTTTTTAATATTCATGGCTTGAGAAAATTCATAAAAATAAGGATGAATCGGTAAAGAATTCACATAAATTTGACAAATTATATTTGCAAAATACGACGGAAACACATAAAGCAAAAGCTATTGTTCTTCATAGAACTAGAACAGTGCTAGAGACTCGACATTAATCAGTCATAGAACAATGTAACATGGTTCTCTGATGAAATAATTATCCATAAAAAGGAAATAACAGGTAATGACTTCGATGTCTGAAAAGTGGGACAAGCTTATTAATTGATTCACAATGACCCTATCCGAGTCTCTAGCTCAAGACTGGTTCTTGTGACAGCTACATGTACGTGGTGGTTGTGGTGGTGGTGGTGGTTGGGGGGGGGTGGTAATATGAAATGGTGCAATAAGGAAAAAAAAAAGAATGTGTTGGACCTGCATGGCAGTGACTGTGCTGGTGTGACCTTTCATCGTTCTCCTCAGTGTTCCAGACTTGGCGTCATACACCCTGACCATTGTGTCGCCGCAGGCTGTGACAACTTGAGTAAACAAGCAAACAAAAACAAACTAAACATGTGACATATACATGTCCGCGATTTCAATGTGATATATACATGTCAGTGATTTGTATGTGACATATGCATTTCAGTGATTCCAATATGACACATACATGTCAGTGTCTCGAATGTGATATAAAAGGGGTAGTGATTTTGTATAATAATAATAATAATAATAATGTCACGTGATTGGACGATATCGCTTGATTTCTGACGTCTAACAAAAACCATGGATTACATTTATATTATATGTATTGCTCTACATGCCTGGATTACTTATACAATATATGCATGTCTGAAAGGAGACATTGCTGACGTTAGAAAATCCCCCCTCCCTTATCCTAAGTAAACAACTGTCAAACTAATCCCCCCCCCATAGTTGTGGGCGTCATACTTATCAAAGAGCTTTAACATATTGGTATTAATTGATACGAAGTATAAAAAGTTCAGTTCCCTCAGCTCTAAATGGCTGTTGGGGCATATGAAGTGGATAATTTATATGTTTCTTTAACCACGTCATATGCAGGGAATGTGTGGTTAGCACAACGACCAGCCGCCTTTTACTTCTCTAATTTATAGCCAGACATTTATTTCAATCCGGATGGACTTGAGGGACAATATTAAACTTTCACCAGGAATTGGAAAAAAAAATTCCTTTGATTCTAAACCAGGATCGATCCGAATGGCTCTTAGTATGATGTATAAATTGTTAAACAGAGCACAGTTTTTTTATTGATGATGTTAGAGACGTTTCCTTATAGCTAGAGTACCCAATTAATGTACAGTTTTAGAATGTTTGTTGAGGTAGGGGCCAGCGGCGTGAGCGTGGGTATCAAGCGCCCAGGGCGGAAGACGATTTTGCCGCCCTCTCATTTAGGTATTTCAATTTAATCTATACATTTTTGCCCCCCCCCCCCAAAAAGAAATAAAAAGTACCGCCCCGGTGCGGACCGCACTCCTCCCCCCCCAGGTACGCCACTGAGGTAGGCACAAGTAAAACAACATATAACTTGATTCTATTTGAAAGAATTTTATTCAAACCAGTGGTTCAATTAAAATTATCGACCTACTAAGACTCTGTACTTTTTCAAATATGTAATTAGTAAACATTTTAAACGAACCCCTCTCTCCCCCCCCAATACAATTTAGCTCGCAACCCATACTTTGAGAACTACTGGTTTACAGAGTTGTTTAGCTTTCACTTCTATGGAAACCCATTGTGGCCATTGTTCAACATCAGGCTCTGGTATTGAGTGTATCGAACTTCCCCTTCAGTTCAGGACAAAAGAAATACATAACATATTTATTTTACAAAGATCGTTCTTACTGAAAAAAAAAAAAAACTAACATAACTGGTTAGGTTCTGAACGATAAACTTTTTCTTTAAAGTAGTGTACCATTTCTTGATGTCGTACAAAAACACTGACAAGAAATGTACGACACTCAATGATTTAGTCCATTATCTTTAGATCGAAGAATTCGCTGACAATTGAATTTGTGTAACTATGAAGGCGAGAGGAATATTTATTATTTTTATTATTATGGAAAAGCCCTGTAAAGTAATATTTAGAATTAAGTAAAATCCGTCTCGATTGCTAAAAAAAATATTTAAAAGTTTATTTTACAATAATGTATGAGGAATAGTTTCTAAGTAGTTCAATATATCTAAAAATAATACTTTCTATATGGGGCATCGGGGTTCGTCTGTGTGTGAAGTCCCTGTGAGGATGAAATGAAATTCTATAAACCACTAAAGGGACGGTTGTTATGATGTCCTTCTTTCATCCACACGACAGTCGATACTGCGATGGCCATGGAGGCTCCACGGGAGATATAGCGGGGACTTAAGCCAAAACCTGAAATATCCTTTGGTCCTCACCGGGGATCGAACCAGTGACCCTCAGGTCGACAGTCGAGCACTTTACCATCCGTCCCACTACCCCACGTCTGTAGCCACGGCTGTTATATTGTAGTGTGTGCTTGGTACATGAGTGGGAAAACCTTTTTCAGTTTATTTCATTTTTTAATTTTATTTGTACATTTGTTTTTTTTTTAGTTTGACCGGTGTACAATACCAAGATGGTGGGTTGAAATGTAAACGAGTGAAGGTCCGGACTACAACTGGATTCGTCCCATGGCTGGGGGCTAGTACTAGCCGATTTGAATTTACTGACTAATGTCATGATGTCCCAACCTGGGGCACACATTGGGGATCAATCTCGAAACTCTTCGTTTAACAGTAGAGCGCTCAACCACAATACCATAATATCACCGCGTACCATTTTAGTAAAATAATTTACTTTTTTCTAATTACTTATCGAAAAATAAGTTGCTTCATAAAAGTTTCTATTCTTTGCGATTCTTGCAAGTTTAGACAAACAATTTTATCAGAATAATATACAAAAAATTCTTTTTTGTTATAATATTGGGAATTAAATCATCAAGCTCGCTACTTATAAATTGTACCTAATGGTCTTTGTATTAGGTAGGTATTAGTTTATCTTATTATATAGAGTGGAACAGAGTGGAGATCTCAGAATGAATGTTTTTGATACGGGAGACAGTGTTATATTTTGATGAGATATATCATGTGATGATGAGTCACGATTCGGTGACAGACATACATAATAGGAATTGACATAATGACTGATATGTGTATGATGTGACAGCAGACGATGACTTACACATGTTATGTTGCATCAATCATACGCAAGACTGACATATGTAAGACGTGGCATTAGATGTTAAATGATATATTATGATGTTCACTGATATAAGTGTGATGTGACATACGAAGTCGACTGATATATATGATGAGACACGAGATGTCAACTGACATATATGATGAGACATAAATGACAACTGACTTATATGATGAAACAAGAGAAGTTGATTTGACAGTCAATGTATATAATGAAATATTAGATTCAACTGATATATATATATATATATATATATATATATATATATATATATATATATATATATATATATATATATATGATGAAACATGAGATGTCAACTGACATATATGATGAAACATGAGATGTCAGCTGGCATATATGACGAGACATGAGATGTCAACTGACATATATGACGAAACATGAGATGTCAACTGACATATATGATGAAACACGAGATGTCAACTGACATATATGACGAGACATGAGATGTCAACTGACATATATGATGAAACATGAGATGTCAACTGACATATATGATGAAACATGAGATGTCAAACATGAGATGTCAACTGACATATATGATGAAACATGAGATGTGCAACATGAGATGTCAACTGGCATATATATGTCAACTGGCATATATGATGAAACATGAGATGTCAACTGGCATATATGATGAAACATGAGATGTCAACTGGCATATATGTTGAGACATAATATGTCAACTGATATATATGATGAGATATGAGTAGTTGAGCAATGACAATGTGGCATGATACCAGTCTGACGTATTGGATATTTGGACATGACGTCACTTACCCATTCCATCGTAAACTTTGATCATGCTGACCGTGTGCTTGTGGCCCTTATAGATTCGGGTGCAGTCGGCAAACTCCGCCACCCAGGCCCGGCCAGTGTGGTCAGAGCTACCGGTATAGATCAACTTGTTGACAACCTGGGGGGGCGGGGTGAGGGACAGATCAAATGAACAATACACACATTTTAAACATGATTATTTTTGATGTTAAAAGTCACGTTTTCTCGTGATACTAATAACTACAAATGGGTCTATTTTCTTTGTGCCATCTTTTCATTTCCACAGACTCGCTAATGCTTTCAATAAACATATATTAGATACATCATGAAAATGTTCCTCAAGCATGTATCAGCTACACCAAAACAATGTTCATAAAACATGTATCAGCTACACCAAAACAATGTTCATCAAACATGTATTAGCTACACCAAAACAATGTTCATCAAATATGTATTAGCTACATCAAAACAATGTTCATCAAATATGTATTAGCTACACCAAAACAATGTTCATCAAACATGTATTAGCTACACCAAAACAATGTTCATCAAACATGTATTAGCAACATCAAAACAATGTTCATCAAATATGTAGTAGCTACATCAAAACAATGTTTATCACACATGTAGTAGCTATATCAGGACAATATTCATCAAAAATGTATCAGCTACATAAACAATGTTTATCAAATATGTATTAGCTACATCAAAACAATGTTTATCAAACATGTAGTAGCTATATCAGGACAACATTCATCAAAAATGTATTACCTACATAAACAATGTTCATCAAAATTGTATTAGCTACATGGAAACAATGTTCATCAAAAATGTATTAGCTACATCAAAACAATGTTCATCAAGCATGTATTAGCTACATCTTTTGTTTTACATAAGTTGCATCTCATAATTGTAATAAATTAAATTCACTCCGTTTCATATTCGATAGTTTGCTTTCAGTTTGATGCTGTTTATTATTACTAGGTGCTCTGGAAGAACTCTTTATTATAATCTTAGTCATGCAATGATACACTGGTATCGGAAATGGTATCTCAGTCTTCATTCTAGAGAAATGTAAGTAATTATTAGACGTTCGTCGGAATCGAAAGAATCCATACATTTTGCTGGAATCGATTTAAACGATTTTCAGCCCATGTTTGATTTCATGTCGATTGCTGACGTCATTTGTATACACGCGAGCAAACCCTTAACATTTGATGTCGTGTTGATGACATGCGTGATGTCACATGGGTACATTGCGGGTACGCCAGCATCAATACATCCTGTAGTTTAGTATGACGTAATAACATTTGTGGACATACAAATTACCACGAGATATGAGATCGATGCTCACCATGACACCAAAAAGTACGACCTTGATTCGTCTCTTGGCATTAGTGCTTTCTGATGAGTGCTGCTCCGAGCTAACGACTTCCCAAACGGTTTGGTTTGATGATGCCCAGCAGTGCCATTGTATTTATATGTAACAAGTGGTGTTTCGTCACGTAACATCATTTATAGATGTATACAAACAGTTTTCTCTGTTATATGAAATATATTATCATGTCAGTGAAATGTGTGATGTCATCTGGGCAAGTTGTGATATAATGAAATCATCACATCTTCTAGTTAAGTATGGCGTCAATACAATTATTTACATAAATAATTCTTCTTCTTCTTCTTTTGGCTCTACAGCCCATTTAGGGTTCTGGCCTGCCTCACTACTCCTCTCCACTTTTCCCGATCCATGGTCTTCTTCCTACACTCTCTCACACCTACGGCTTTAAGGTCTTTCTCCACTTCCTCTAACCATCTGCTTCATGGTCAGCCTTTAGGCCTTTTCTCATTGGGTGTTGCCTTATATATTGCTTTTGGCCCTCTGTTGTTTTCCATCAATTCTATGTGCCCCACCCACCTCAATCTATTCATAAATATCACGACACAAAATGTCATCAGTTTACAGCATGACATCAAACGGTACAAGATCGCTTCGTCACGTGACATTAGAACTTTAATGATGTTGCCTTGCTATGAGCTGTCCATCACTCAACAATGCCATGTACAGTTACTGTGAATTGTAACGAATATGATATTTTGTCACATGACATCGTCTGTATACATGATGCTATCTGAATACATGGCGACATGTGTTATCGTACGGGCGGAATACGTCATGTAACCTGTGCATACGCTGATACACTAACATCATTTGACCAGATAATTTAGTTTTGTATTAACAGACTTATTGGCATGGTATGACGACATAAAATGACATCAGCGCACATCATGACATCAAAACGGTTAAAAAACTCTATGTCACTTGACTAGCGCTTTGATTTGAGCTAACCACATCCCCCCCCCATACAGTATACACATGTGCATTATTCACTTGAAGCCAGTAGTATTTTCATGATGGTATCTGTATGATGACTTTTGTTATCGTATTGGTCAAA
>JAGDYQ010000056.1:117763-207763 GCA_021962125.1 Bulinus truncatus
ATGGTAGAGACTCAGCTATCCGTGACAGTTACCACATGTACTGGCCCCCATCAATGGTAGAGACTCAGCTATCCGTGACAGTTATCACATGTAACGAAACCACGTCATGCTGTGAGACCCCCCCCCCAAACTGAGTTTCTTGGTACGGGCCTCTAAATTTCTCCTGGAATTCGTCGACATCCTTGCAATCAGTGCCAGACCTTGGTCGATTTGACCGATTGCTGCTAATTGAGCCCCGCACCTAGCAGGGGCCCCTAAATTTCCATTTATATCATCTTCTGCGCAATTACCATCGGAATCACTTCTAGAGTTCTTTGTTTTACTCGTGCCTCCTTGCAGTGACCACAGCTTTTTTTTATTTTTTTTCTCATCTGATTTATTATTTTTTACACAACACCGACTTGATCCCCATGGAACTGTTTCTTATCATCTTTAGCACCATGGAACTGTTTCTTGTCATCTTTAGCACCATGGAACTGTTTCTTGTCATTTTTAGCACCATGGAACTGTTTCTTGTCATCTTTAGCACCATGGAACTGTTTCTTGTCATCTTTAGCACCATGGAACTCATTTTTGTCATCTTTAGCACCATGGAACTATTTCTTGTCATCTTTAGCACCATGGAACTGTTTCTTGTCATCTTTAGCACCATGGAACTATTTCTTGTCATTTTTAGCACCATGGAACTATTTCTTGTCATCTTTAGCACCATGGAACTCATTTTTGTCATCTTTAGCACCATGGAACAATTTCTTGTCATCTTTAGCACCATGGAACTATTTCTTGTCATCTTTAGCACCATGGAACTATTTCTTGTCATTTTTAGCACCATGGAACTATTTCTTGTCATCTTTAGCACCATGGAACTCATTTTTGTCATCTTTAGCACCATGGAACTCATTTTTGTCATTTTTAGCACCATGGAACTATTTCTTGTCATCTTTAGCACCATGGAACTATTTCTTGTCATTTTTAGCACCATGGAACAATTTCTTGTCATCTTTAGCACCATGGAACAATTTCTTGTCATCTTTAGCACCATGGAACTATTTCTTGTCATCTTTCGCACCATGGAACTATTTCTTGTCATCTTTAGCACCATTGACTGTGCAATCACCTCCTTATTCCTCTCTTCTGTACTCTTAGCCTCCTCTTCCTCATTCGCCATCTCTTTCTCCTTCACTTTCACCAGTCTATCTCCCTTTGCTTCACCAGTCCACTTGACCTCAATAACCCCTTCACAGGCTCAAATTCTACCTTAAGGTTCATGGACATGAAAATGATAGATAATTCAAGTCATGGCCGATATATCTCCTTGTCCGTTGCACAGTGGGGCCGAGAGCCAACACGGGCCCCAGGGCAGGACATCATTGCGGGCCCCTTCATAAACAATAAGTCGTGAAAAAATTGACATGGTCGGGGCGGCCGAGCCCTTTACAAATGCGAGCTCCCTGGCAATGACCTCCCTGCCCCCTTATCGGCGTGCCTGCCATTGCACTATATGCCATGGTGGGGATGAAAGAAGTGCATCATCCAAACGTTTCTTTAGTTGTTTATGCGATCTAAGAGATTTCATCTCATCATTTACAGGGACTTTTGCACACTAACGAATGAAAATAAAGATAGGCAATTAAGGAGATGTATGTCCGTGTGTCCATTCATTCCTCCAACGACGACCTTGGTTAAGAATATAAAGATGGTGACATTAGACAAAACTTTAAAGCGATTTGAAAAAAAGTTCTTGAAAAAAAAAGAAAAAAAATTAGTTAAAAAAAAGGTAAAATTTGACAACACTATAATAAAAAGGCCGCACTAGAATAAAAAAAGCCACGATATAACAAAAATTCACACTGTAACAAAAAGCCACAATATAACAAAAGCCACAATATAAGAAAAAGCCACAATATAACAAAAAAGCCACACTATAACAAAAAGTCACACAATAACAAAAAGCCACATTATAACAGAAGCCACACTATAACAAAAAAGCCACAATATAACAAAAGCCACACTATAACAAAAGATCACAATATAACCAAAAAGCCACAATATAACAAAAAAGCCACACTATAACAAAAAGCCACCCTATAACAAAAGATCACAATATAACAAAAAAGCCACAATATAACAAAAAAGCCACGCTATAACAAAAAGCCACACTATAACAAAAAGCCACACTATAACAAAAAGCCACACTATAACAAAAGATCACAATATAACAAAAAAGCCACACTATAACAAAAAGCCACACTATAACAAAAAGCCACACTATAACAAAAAGTCATATTTCATCCACCTTCGACCTAGGATTAAATTAAACCATAGAGTTTACGTTTTTGGTATGTATGGTTTGTTGTATATCATAACCTCGTTCTTTGTGTGCGCGTGTGAGAGTGTGTGTGTGTGTTACACTGTGGGGTAAAACGTACAGAGGGTCAAGGTAAACAACACGACGAAATGAGCAGCACACTGGCTACAGAGTAAACAGACATTAGCTCTGGTTGATACAAACAAGTTTTGGCATTTGATAGTCTGTGCAAAACAGATGTAAGTACTTATGTTTTATTTAATTGTTTATGTGGTTTAAAACTAACATCATAATCACCACATTTATATTTTGTGGTACCACTGAAAATAAATTATACAGAAATCGCATCTCTTTGAATTTATTTTTTATTTTATTTTTTTTTTAAAAGTATTCTAATAATGTTTTTAGAAAAATTCCTCCATCTGCGTAATTTAATAGTGTAGCACCTTACTTCTGATAAACACAAATATGGCGGCATTTGTAAACGCCAATTAAGAAAAAAGAGGTTTAGCACATTCTGTGTAATGTGGTAATCTTTGTTTGGTACGATAAACATGTGTGTATACACAGTGCCGTGGCGAGCTTAACTCGCGCATGGGGCTTCATTCCTTTTTAATATCTTTTAGCACCCCCCCTCCCATTCGAAAACCATATAATAGTATAAGTATAATATACCATGTGGCGCCCCTTTATGAGTAACGCCCGGGGCATGATGCCCCCTTGCCCACCCCTCACTACGCCACTGACGTTACGTTCAACAGATATGCTATTACACAGATATTTGAGATGCTGTAAACATGCGTATTATAACGCATATATCTCTGGTAATGTCGAAATGATTATTATTAAACATGGATTTGTGGTACGGTCATTTTGTAAATTATCAGACAGCTGTTTGTTGAATGGATAAAGTAACATAACTCCTGCCGTTTTTTTACGTCATTAAAAAATGTGCATTTCAAAGTACACAGATTTATAAAAACATAAAAAAGAACCCATTTGAAAGTTGACCTGATAAGCAGCATACATTTCATACCAAGTCCTCTACAAGTTAAAACAAGGCACGGTATTGTTAGGATACATTGTTGACAGGATATATAAACATAGCCGTTAACGCTAATTTATAACCAGAAAAAAATAAATCTTAATTCGTTCCTTCTGTGTCTCGGAATGTAATGGATGTTATCATTAGAATGTCACACATTAAGTTTAAGAATTAATTAACGTATTTTTTTTATTTTTCAACCATCTCCTGTTACAGTAACATTTGCTATTTTATTCCCCCTCCCTCCCTACCCCGCCCCCCCCCCCAAGGGAGCTTTCATTTTCTAAGTAACGATATAAATAGCTATCACATGTTAAGGGAATTTCCCCTAAATGATCTTGAAAGTAAACTACAAGTTCCTTTAACGTTTTTCCCCTTTATAACTGGAAATATCAAGAAACTTTATAAACAGAGATGATTAGATGGATAAATCAAGATCTATGGCATATATTTCTTCTAGTTAATCTGCTCATTAAATAATAATCAAATTAACCCTCAATTTGACATCAAATAATTAATTGAGTTTAGATTATTTCTTATGTACGTTGAAAATCATCAACATTAAAATCATATGACACAGTACATTACTGCAATATTATATGGATTGGTTCTTACTCTGACTGGACAAAGGTTCCTTTTGTTGTTTGGAGGAGGAAAGGGGGGGGGGAGGAAGAGGCTACGAAGCTCGCTCTAGATGGCTCTTATCTCACACCAGCCATTGTTAGCAATTGTATTTATTGAGCCCTTTTTGGCGTGTATCAGGAGCTGGTACTTTCAGAGTACTCACCGAGTACTTCAAGTTGCGCCATGTTGTGTTCCTTTAGTCCATAATGTTGGAGATGCGCTTCTTTTTGCTTCCAGTACAGCAACACTTCTATGTTCTAATGGTACGAGAGAATGGGTGATTCAGACATGGTTCGCGTGACGGTCATCTGTTCAATGCTGGCGTCCGCTGCAGCCACTTACGAGGCCGGACGGCCAGCTCTCTTGGTGGTTGATGTTCAGGACTGTTTCTTGTCCAACGGAAGTCTGGCCGTGGATGGAGCTGAAGAAATCATTCCAGTAATCAACAAGTAAGCCCCAGTGTAATTGTTATTTATAAAGTCATTTAAATAGTTATTGTTTCGTAATATATTGTCCTATAGTTATTTGTTGTCGCATTAATGTAATACCAGCCTATTGGTACAGCTGCTGAGTGTGAAGCCCCTGTAAGGATGATATGAAATCTATTAGATCCTATATATCACTAATGGTTTATCCTCAACATGGACCAATACTCCAATGGCTTGGGGGGGGGGGGGGGGCAGGGAGGAGGGGGGCACCACGTAGATATATCGGGGATTTAAGCCAAGACCTAAAAAAATCCAGCCGAGCGCTTTACTACACCACCATCCGTCTGCTGTTTTCAATATGTTATTTTTTATACTGTATTATAGATGTTGTTATATATCAGTCTAGGTTATCACTAAGAATAGGAGAAATAATCAGCCGCGTGGTGCACCCACTGCTATCTCCCTCCCCTCCTTGCATTATTTATTTGTATAAATGTGATGCAAAAAAAAAATGGCCAAGAATGGTATTTTTCGTCTAGGGCTCTCAAATATCGCTGGGCTCCAAATGAGGTGTGAATCCTTTGTCTAGCCGCATCTCTATTTCATTTCTTTCAACTCCTATAGAAGCATATGGTCTGAAATGTGTCAAACTCCAGGACAAATATACTTTTGGGCAATCGACTGAATTGAGTCCTGAATATCCTGGTCTGTTTTTACCTCATTCACGACAACTCTCCAGAATTGGGAACCTCTGATCTACTTTTGCACTATCAATTCCTTTCCGCATAGAACATTAATTATCCTGTATCAATTTATTTTGTATCACTTTGTTTATTATGTTTTGTTTTATGAATAACTTTCAAAAACTTATCTGTTGTCAGAATTCGCTCAAAATACGGGGACCTGTTTGAGTTGACGGTGCTGACCAAAGACTACCACTGCCCAGTGCATGTATCCTTTGCCTCTTCCCATCCAGGCTACAATGTTTATGATAAATTGATGTTAAATTATACGTCGATAGGTACGATTCATTAATTCATTTTTCTTTCTATCCCAGATGTTTAATTTTAGATGTTAATAAATGGCTGTATAGATTAAACTAAGAATTATTTTCTATGGGGTCCAAATCTCATTGTGTTAAAAGCATATGGGAACAGGGCCGACGCCATCAAACCTAGTGATGCTACGAAAATCTCTGGGATGAAGTGATGGTCTGCGGTGAAGGCACTCAACTGTCGATCTGAAGCCCCTGTGAATTTCAAAGTCCGCTTGACTTAAAATAGGTACTTTACATAAGTTGTGTAAGCGTAGGCCCCTTTTTAACTATTGGCGCATCCATGCCTGTAGCGCTGTAGCGATGAAAGAAAGTTAATACAATAACCTTCCCATTTATGGTCTATGTAATCTAAGAGATACAAATGTCATATTTACTGGGACTTAACTAAAAGAAAAAAATGATAACTCGGACATTTCCAGTCCACTATTATCCAACAAGTATTTTGTCCAATTAAGGAAACCGCAAAGTGCCTTTAAGTTCTGACCCCCCCCTTTCCCTCCTTACCTATCTATGTGCTTAAATTGTACATGAGGCTGTTCTAACTTACTCTTACACACGTACCTCAGAGATAAATATGAAGGTAAACATTTATTTCTCGGAAAACATCAAAGCACTAGTTTTGATCTCTGCAGCATCACAAAAATGGTCTGCAATAAAATGAGGCAGAAAATATACATGTGCTGCAATCATCCTGTCGTACGTCGTGTGCCAATGGACTCACACTGCTTTAGTGTTCTGTTTTCGGACTGCACTCTGTCCTTCACTATCAAGGGTCAGGAGTTCAAGAAAAACCTTCGGGCGGACTATTGACATCCCGCCCCTTTTCTCCTGGCAGAAGATAGTCAGGTGTAGATAATACATTTCCACCGTTTTTGTAACAGCCAGTGGACATAACTCAGTCTAAACAATTCTCGAGCTAAGTTTAGTTATGTCCCTTAGTTTAAGGTTTTGACTGAAGGTAAAGGAATAAAAATGTTTTTGTTCTTTTCAGTTTTTCCTTGTCAAAAAGAACACATTTAAAAAAAAAAACTAAACGCAGGTTTGAAGAGATAGAATCATGTAACTAAAGTTTACCACATAAAGCAGGCGTGGTCATACATGAAGTCGACATTCAGTATGAACAAAAAAAAAAAAAACTTCAAAGACCAACACCTTTGCCATTTTATCAAGATTTAGTTAACTAAAGTAATTATAAAAAAAAATACATTTAAAATATTGGCTCATCAGGAAAAAGCATAAAACTCAATAAACAAACACGTAAAACTCAATAAAGAAACACGTAAAAATCAATAAAGAAACACGTAAAACTCAAAGAAGAAACACGTAAAACTCAATAAAGAAACATGTAAAACACATTAAAGAAACACGTAAAACTCAATAAAGAAACACGTAAAACTCAATAAAGAAACACATAAAACTCAATAAAGAAACACGTAAAAATCAATAAAGAAACACGTAAAACACAATAAAGAAACACATAAAACTCAATAAAGACACACGTAAAACTCAATAAAGAAACACGTAAAACTCAATAAAGAAACACATAAAACTCAATAAAGACACACGTAAAACTCAATACATGCACACGTAAAACTCAAAGAAGAAACACGTAAAACTCAATAAAGAAACATGTAAAACACATTAAAGAAACACGTAAAACTCAATAAAGAAACACGTAAAACTCAATAAAGAAACACATAAAACTCAATAAAGAAACACGTAAAAATCAATAAAGAAACACGTAAAACACAATAAAGAAACACATAAAACTCAATAAAGACACACGTAAAACTCAATAAAGAAACACGTAAAACTCAATAAAGAAACACATAAAACTCAATAAAGACACACGTAAAACTCAATACATGCACACGTAAAACTCAATAAAGACACACGTAAAACTCAATAAAGAAACACGTAAAACTCAATAAAGAAACACATAAAACTCAATAAAGACACAGGTAAAACTCAATAAAGAAACACATAAAACTCAATAAAGAAACACATAAAACTCAATAAAGAAACACGTAAAACTCTAAAAATAGCAACATGAAACAACAAAGATCAGCACAAAAATTAAACAAAAATTAATTAAAAATTTTAAATTGTCATCGTTTATACTCAAAATGCACTTTCTATCAATTATTAATAGTTATTACTTGTTTATCTGTTTGTTATACTTCTTTAAACTTGGATTTACGGAATCAAATATTCTGTTCTGAATAAAATACAAATGCAGTGGCGTAACTATGTAACTAGAAGGTGACTCTCCCCATGCTGAACTGCTACACTAACCTAGTTTTTTCGGCATGTGCCCCTGTGACTCGAAAGAAATCGATAACACGAGTTCAGGTATTGATGTCCATTTCTCCAGGTGTGCTGTGTAATAAAGAATCAGGGCCGAACTGGAAGGTTCCGGAGTCCTTCTCTTGCCCTCAGGGTTCACAGACGAAACAGCTCGAACAAATTGTATGGCCGGATCACTGCGTCATCAACGTCACGAGCGGGCCGACATCTTCGGAAATTCCCCATTCACTGAACACGAAAAGTGATGACATCATTATACTGAAAGGAATGAATTGTCAGGTATATAGTATATGCATATGTGTCTTTAAGACTTTAACATAATACATTCCTTTTTTTTTTTTTGATAGTTTTTATAAATGACAAAATTATAAGTAGATCATCGTGTAAAAATAGATGGGGGTACAAGTGGTCGAGTATGTAGAGCGCTCGATTGTTGACATGAAGTTCGATCTGGATTCGATCCTTGGTAAAAATTATCAAAGTAATTTTTCCTCGTCCTATGAAAGTTGGGTTTTTAAGGTCCCCCCTTAGTCAGAAAAAAGCGGGCACCTGATCTTTGTTAGGGTAATAAAATCGGCTGGGCTTTGTGCTAGCAACAGAATTCTTTAATATCATGTCCGTGGCTACAGAAAAAGATGAGTTCCTATACACTTCATTATCTTAGTCAGAGGTCCCCAACCTTTTTATCTCCACTGACCTGAAGACATTTGACAATGTCAACGTGGCCAGATGGGGGGGGGAGGTCATCTTGATTATTTATATTTTAAGGTTGTTTTGATTTACAAATGCCGCTCAAAGCCGCTCAGCTCCCGGTTAAACTCTCGACCATGGAAAGTCACACAATCCCGAGAGTAATACACCAGAATTATATATAAAAAAGGAAATAATTTATTATATTTCGGACGGCCCAGTACCATTTGATCCTCGACCCCCGGGGGGTTGGGGACTACTGATCTAAGTTGCTGAATCGATATCTCGAATTTCTTCATCCAACTTCCAAACCTCACCGGGAACCCTGACTCGGATACTATCTCTTCAATACTATATTTTCTTATGATGTTTAGTCTCTGCCTCTATTTCTACAATAGTCTACTTCTTCGTCACTATGTCAACACAAACGGTCATTATTAGGTAATTGTGAGCCCTAGGCAGAGACTTCATGAGATTTAAAATATGACTAAATAACTTTGGGGCCCTCGGAGAAAATTTAATATGGATTCATACTTGAATGGACCCTTTATAATCGTACGATCCTGGGCTGTTGTCTAGTTTACCCAATCCTATAATAATGGCTTTATTCGAAGTAGGCTAAGTGTGTGAAGTCCCTGTAAGGATGAGTTGGAATGTCTTAGACCCTATAAACCACTAATGGGACGGTTTTATGGTGCCATTCATTCATCTCTGAAATAGCTGATAGTGCAATGGCCATGGAGGCACCACGGGATGCATAGCGGGGACTTTAGCCATGACCTGAAATATCCTTTGATCCTCACCGAAGATCGAACCAATGAAACTCAGGTAAACAATCGAGCGCTTTACCACACGACCATCCGTTGGCTAAGTAGAACAGACAAGCTTCTCTACGGCTATAAACATATAAATCATCAACCAAATCCAGTGTACGACTGTGATTGTTTGTTTGCAAGTTGTTGCATATAAAATAAAACAATAATGTAGTTGCTAATGAATCTGTCATTCAGCATACCAACAATAGAAATTCACAACAAATATAACCAAGCAATTAAGCCTGTTCCATTCTGGACACAGGACGTGTTAGCGCATTTTCAGTACGTTTGTTATCTTTCAGTAAATATTTGTAAATTTTGGAAATGTTTATAAATTCAATTGTGTAATGCATATATCTGAAAAAAGATATTAAAAGGACAAGTAAGTCATGTTGAATAACTGTTACAAAAATAAATAATGATTACGCCCCTTTGATTAGCTTTTATTATTTATATTTAAAATATAAGCAAAACGGTACATAACAACCTCTTATATTTTGGCCCTGAGAGGTCAAATCGCGAAATGGACTTTTGATGTACACTTGGAAGGCCAAGACCTACACAATGATATATACATCATGGGTCTAGGACTTATGGTTGCTGAGATGTAGGGCGGTCCATTATTAATATAGCTTATATAGTAAAAAACGGTACTTTATAAGGCCCCTTTTACGGCCCTGAGAGGTCAGATCGCGAAATGGAAAAAAGCTATTTCTTGGCAGGCCAAGACCTACAAAATGATATATACATCATGAGTCTAGGACTTATGGTTATTGAGATCTAGGGTGATGACAGACAGACAGACAGACAGACAAAACGGGGACAATAGAGCATTTTTTTTCGAAAATGCTCTAAAAAAACTGTCAAAATAAAATGGTGAATTATGTTATTGTTGACCCCCCCCACGCCCCTCCCACCCCCCTTCTTACAGATTGACTCATACTCTGCATTCTACGACAACGGCGAATTCTCTGCCACACAGTTAGACACTGTCCTGAGGGACCATGGTATCGACACACTCTTCATCGCCGGGCTGACCATAGACTACTGCGTGTACCACACGGCACAAGACGCGATCAAATTGGGTGAGTCATACATACACTTACAGTCTGGGTTTCTGTTTTGTTTTTTTTTCAATTATCTGGGTTTTATTGTTTTGTTTTGTATTTTCTCACGCGGCTATTTGATGTATTGATCGCTATTATTACTTGGTTTATAAACAACGGAGCAATCTTTATTGAGCTTTATATTTGATTATTTATCTTGATCTCATGATTGTTTTTGTTTTTTTTTCGAGTTGATTGGTATTAATTTTATTGTTAACCAGTCATTTCAAGCATTAGGCTATACGAGCCGATCTACCAACGTAAACAGAAGCACTAAGCCCACCAATGCATGAAGAGATTACAACTGAATTCAACACAGCTATGTTTATTTGCAGTGGTTGTGTTTATTTGTTCGTGAATTCCCGCTGATGTGTTGTTGATCACTTAGATTAAGCCACCTGCCCTCGCTACAAAAGTCGACCTGTTCGCGTCAAACAACAAAACTGTCAGCTACAATAAAATCAGGTGATCTGTCACTACTGGTGGGGGAGGGGGGTGGGGAGTGGTCGTGCGGTAAAGTGCTCGACTGTCAACTTCAGGGTCCTTGAAAGAAGTGCACCATAAAACAAAAGTCACATTAGTGGGTTATAGTATCTAAAAGATTTCATCTCATCTTTACATGGGCGTCACACTAATCACTACAGGTCGAGAATTAGAGATGTAACGTGTTTTTCAACCTTGGATTTGTTGAATCAGGTAGAAAAAAATGAAATTCCCCCGTAAAACAAATCTGTCACAAGACTAGTATTGTTACTGCAAGTAGCCTACCTATAATGTTACAAAAATTTCTTTAAGATCCTACATAGACATTGAGGAACCATAGGAGATTAAAATTAGTTTTCATCCCCGGCACTGGTTTTTTCTTAAATCGAACACAGGTATGTCCAGCCACTGTTGTATGTACGCTGTAAAAGACTAGAGTGTCTAGAGGCAGACAACCATATAGTGGGCATGGAGTATTAACGCTTTCCCCATTTAATGGCAGCTAAGCATTTCATAGCGATATTAAGCTTGGCGAACTTCTATCAAGACCTGCAATAAAAACCACGTGTCTTTTAGTGGGGATTAAACCTGGGAATTTTAGGTCGACAGACGTTCTACACCGCACGGTAATCTATAATTCTCTGATCTGCTTTTGGTTTATGCGTTCTAGTTAGTTCTAATTTTACTTTTTTTTTCTTGCATATTATGTGGAATAATTCAGGTTATAAGGTCTTCGTTATACTGGATGCTACCAGGGCCGTATCTCCGAATTCTGGGGAGGAAGCTCGGGCAAATTTAGAGAAAAAAGGTAAACACTTGACACAACAATATTGTAAAGGACGCACCTATGTAAAACGGTGTAATAATAGTAGATTCATTAAGTTATATTTGTTTAGGATTGATCAGTAGGCTAGGTTATTTTTGGTTTCGGGCAGATCCGATTTTTTATGATTTTTACTATTATTGTTTAAGACAGGCAATATTAATTTACTTCTTTTTTCAGTTTGATGTATTTCATAATGTATAGAAATATCGTTTAAATTTTGTGAGCATTCAATTTCAGGTGTTCAAATTATTTACAGTGATGAGCTGAAGCTTGTCAAACAGGTGAGAATAACTTCACATTAATGGTTGGGAAGATGGTCAGACAGAATGATTGAGTGATTGGTAAATTAATAAAAAATATGTGTTCGACTAGAATAAAGACTGGTTATGCATTGATGGATTCGCTTATCGTGACTGACTGATAGATGGATGTATTTGTTAAATGACTGTATTATTGACTGACTTAGGCCTATAGATGGATAAATTGATTTTTTGATAAATATACTGAACGACATATTGAGTTACAGACATTGAGATAGGTAGAATGGAACAAAAAGTTAAAAAGACTTACTAATATTAGATAGATAGACAGTAAGATAGACAAACAGACAGACAGACAGACTGACTGATAGACTGGCAGACTAACAGACTAACAGACTAGCAGACTGATAGATAGATAGATAGATAGATAGATAGATAGATAGATAGATAGATAGATAGATAGATAGATAGATAGATAGATAGATAGATAGATAGATAGATAGATAGATAGATAGATAGATAGATAGATAGATAGATAGATAGATAGATAGATAGATAGAATAAACAAAATAATTTACACAATATATTTTTATGTGTATTTCAGACTAATTTAGCCTCATATCTCCAATGGTCACTCAGTGGTCTACTCCTGTCATTCCTGACTCTGATGGTCAGCATGCAATGACCAGATGTCTGCTATGTACCAAAGATGTTGTCCACTCACAAGTGCTATTACACTGTTGGCTGTATCGTCGCGCCATGCTCTAGTACAACTTTTCTTAATGCAAATATAGAGCTATGCTGGTAATCATTATAACATCATCAGTTATCAGTGTACCCTCTAAATAGCGGTTCTCAAAAATCAGTCAAAACTGGTTCCAAAACAATCAGTATATTATATATATATATAAATATATATACATATATAAATTGGGAAAGGGGTGGGAGCATCTGGTAACTTCCGCAGTATTTATTTCAATGGTGTCCATATGTTCCAATTCTAAGAAATCAGAGACGTCCTCAGGTGTATGCAAACTAAGCTTATGTAGGGGCATCCCTGCCCAAGGTCCACCCCTTTCAGGTATGAATGCATAGTAAATTCGATTGTAAGAGGAATCGGCAGATACTTTTATTTAACAGCCCCCCCCCCCTCATAGGTAATTATGTCAAGGGTACCCAATAAGAATGTCTCTTACATAAAGTCATTATAAATGTAAAATGATTGATATTTTCATATTGACAATGATATTAATGTTTTGTTTTTTATTATTATGAATTATATCGTTCAATGTAAAGATGCATGGCAATGTCAGACTCATGTTATACTTTTCAATTCAAATAAAACTAAATTAAAATTATATTTTGTTTTAATTATTACTGTTCGATGAAGGTAACGAACATAGCCAACGTTCATTGGATTGCAAAACTTCAAACAAAATACAAGTATACGTACATTTTCTGATGGTTCTAAAACTAGAAAAAATGAAACTTCAAAAAATGCAAACAAGTATACCCTTTGAATCTGAAGCTTCTTTACAACTGACACAGTCTGCGCGGTATTTGTGTGCTGCTATTGCTCTTGCCACCTGACTGGTGCCGTGACAGTTGCTTTTGTTAAACAAAATTTGTGTGACTTTTACAACTTTTTAACTTTTAAAAAAATTATAATGAAAATAATTGTATTGACGATTGATATAGTTTACTTTCAAGCGGACGGATGGTCATGCGGTAAAGCGCTCGACTGTCGACCTGAAAGTACCTGGTTTGATCTCTGGTCATGGCTTAAGTCCCCGCTATGTCATCCTCCATGGTGCCTCCATGGCCATGCACTATCGGTTATGGTGGGGGATGAAAGAAGGGCACCATAAAAACCGTCCCTTTAGTGGTTTATAGGATCTAAGAGATTTCATCTCATTCTTGCACAGTTTACAATCAGGAGCGTAGGAAGGGAACTGCGGTTTGTGCAGCTGCACAGGACACCTAAGACAGGAAGGGGCGCCAAAAGAATGATGTTAAATATATTGGAACTTTAAAAATTAAGAGAGCGTGGCCGAAAAAAAATGCAACTCCCACAGGACGCCACAATAGCTGTCTACGTCTCTTTCTACATTTCCCCTTACAATTAAGTTATAGCTTTACACAGAATAACTCAGACACTTGGGTTCAATACTACAAATCCACTTAAAATTCAACTACAACTAAACTAAGCTAAATTAATAAATCCCGATGGAAAAATTTGTTACGTAACTACTGTCCTTTCACTATGGTCACTAAGCTATATCAGAGAGTCCGAAATTGATTCCCACCCCCCTTTAAACCAGGTCACGTCACTGGTCTCTCGACGCATCGTCCTGATGCTAGCGCCAGTTGAGGAGGGGGAGCGACAGCTGTTTTCATCTCCCCCCACCTCTTTAGTTTACACCTTTGTCCAGGTGAGAAAATGGCGCAGAGTCGTGGGGGGGGGGGGGTCAGTAGGAAGAGAGTTACAAAAATATGTTGCATTTACCGCAAACAAAACACACACACTAAAAATCGGACATTCAAAAAAGAACGGAATAATTTATATATATTTTTTTCTTTTCCTTTTGGCTCAACAGCCCATGTAGGGCTCTGGCCAACAGTCTAGGTGTACGACGAGGAAAACCACCACCTGCCCCGGCCATAAGGCTCCCTTAACACATTGATTTCTGTTTCAATCAGATACGGAGAAAGTCCCAACAATACTATTGGATATAGTCCCCCAAAATGTCTGTGGGTAGTGTCTGCTTAATGTGGTTTTCGAGTGTCCCGGACTGGCGGACGACAGGGTGGACCAGTCCGGAAGCTTGCTGGCCATAGGGCTTTATGGCAGTCTCCAGATGTTGAGAGACACAGCAGGTCTGATCTCACGGGCTCTAAGAGACTAAGTCTCAGCCCGCTGTTTCACTGAGAGAATTCAAAGAGAGAGAGAGAGTGTGTCTGCTTAAGACACCCCAGTCCCAACCCATATGTCCTAACAACGACTCCGAGAATGTTTGTATGGTAAGAGAGAGGTAACGAATAAAACACATCTTTGAGTACCGCAATTTAAAGTCATTCAAATACATCACAAAGAGACAAACCACCCACTCAGACCAATAACTAAATTAACGAAAGAACAAAAACAGAAAGTTGCCGTCATTAATGTTAGTTAATAATAGATTAACTTGTTTACAATCAACGATCGCACAAAAACATTTTAAAACGGACATGCCATTGATTTTACATCAAATAGTATCGATCATTTCCGTTCGAACACTTGGAATCCAAATTTTACAATCTGTGAGCACGCGTTGGTGCTATTTATACCTGACTTGAAAACAATTCCTTGATATTTGTAAATAAAATTTTTAAAAAATAGGTAACAACGCAATATTTTGACTAGGCTACTTTTATGTCTTATTTTTAAAATCAAATCGGTTAAACAGGTTGGGGTGTAATTAATATAGGAAAAAGAAAGAAAAGAGTATAATACAGTGGTTCTAAATACTTGTTGTTATTCTATAACAAATTTTTATCAGACGGTTGGGCGACGGGTGCTTACAAATACAGGGAGTCCCTTACACAGAGTACACACAGTTGAAGTACATTGTGGAAACTAAATGT
Source organism: Bulinus truncatus (assembly GCA_021962125.1). Classification (NCBI taxonomy): domain Eukaryota; kingdom Metazoa; phylum Mollusca; class Gastropoda; family Planorbidae; genus Bulinus; species Bulinus truncatus. Next base: position 133,337 of record JAGDYQ010000056.1, read on the forward strand.
GTTCCACAGTACTGGCATACAGGGAGTCCCTTACACAGAGTACACACAGTTGAAGTACATTGTGGAAACTAAATGTGTTCCACAGTACTGGCATACAGGGAGTCCCTTACACAGAGTACACACAGTTGAAGTACATTATGGAAACTAAATGTGTTCCACAGTACTGGCATACAGGGAGTCCCTTACACAGAGTACACACAGTTGAAGTACATTGTGGAAACTAAATGTGTTCCACAGTACTGGCATACAGGGAGTCCCTTACACAGAGTACACACAGTTGAAGTACATTGTGGAAACTAAATGTGTTCCACAGTACTGGCATACAGGGAGTCCCTTACACAGAGTACACACAAACAATATTCAATCGTGACACGCTCCTTAACCGCGGTAGGCCAATTCTGGCATTCTATAAACACCTGAAGAAAAAGACCGAATATCACTTTACAGTGGTTAAACAAATGTATTTCATGTAACTAAATGAACTTTATTACTTAGGACGCTAGTGCTCCTAACCTATGAAATTATTTACATTTTTATTACTAAATATTGTAAACTAGCTGTGCCCTGCAAAACCTTTGCATAGAGTTACATCCCCTTAGGGTTGATCGGTAGACTAGGTTATTTTTTAGGTTTCGGGCAGATCCGATATTTTTTTCATGATTGTATTTTAAACAGGAATACTGTTGTATTAATTCTTTACTTTCGATTTAACGCATAGCCCAAATCACTTATATATATATATATATATATACAGTGATAACACTGAAGTCGGTCAGTCCAACAGAGTCCATTACTTACAGTAAGGAAGTTTGTTTTGTTTGATTACATAGTTAGATGAATGAATGTATCAGCTAAAAAACTAAAATGGTCGCCCATTTTTTTTTGTAATGTGTGCCCATAATAAATAGGGCAACATAGTGTAGTTCAGTTATTTGTAACGGTCAGTGAGACCGCTGCAAAGAACAAAAAAAAATTAACGTTCTTGTGAGGATGGGGTGAAACATATAAATGGCGAGAGAGGAGGGGGGGGATGAAGGAGGGGGGGTATGAATTATTGATGAGAAGATGATAAATGGGAAGAGGTTTGTTTACACTGTTACATTCAGAATAAAAGATTGGCCGATAATGCTGATGTATTAAAAAAAAAAGAGAGAGATGCAGGTATTGTTATTTTAACAGGCAAGTTGGCCAGTAGGTTTAAATGAAGTGTAGAATTCAATCTTCTGCGTCACGATGGTCTATTGAAGGATAGATTGGCCACTTGCACTTCCCTGACTAATGCCATGTTACCATTGTATGTTTTTGTGAATTCGAGAAAGTCATCTGGACCTGATAAATATCTCACCAGATTTCGAACCCGGTACCTTCAGGCCTACAGTCGAGCGCTCTACACCAAACGACACTGTGTCCCCCCTCTAAACCAAACGCATACCTGTAGATTTTAACAATGACAGTCATTATCAGTGGCGTAGCGAGCTTACCTCGCGCCCGGGGCAGAACACCTTTTTAACGCCCACCCATTCCAAATCCATATAATATTATTTGTAAAATGTACCGATAGGCGCCCCTTTGTAAGTAACTGCCACGGGTCCACATTTCATAAGCAGTAACGACTTTTGGAGAGATGTTACATTGTTCAAAAAACTATTCAGAAATATACGCCATACAAGAAATGTTGGAAATATTTCTGACAGAAGGACAAATGGGGGTGGGGGGGGGGGGGAATAAGAAAATAATAATAAGTGTTACCTCAAGAATTCACCGCACCTTTCCCCCCCCCCCCCCATGTAACGTGTCAAACTTAACCCCTTCCATACTAGTTAAAAGTTGTTTCTATCAGCTCCCGCTGCTTTTGCACACGGACTTTCCACTACTGTCCCATTATCTACTATTCCCCGTACCCTAATGACTCATGCTAGCTGTCCCACCTCCCCGCCCACGCACGGACTAAGTCCCCCCCCCTTTGCACACGGATTATCTACAGTCCAACCCGCACCCCGTCAGCCTTTATAAAGTGGACGCAGAAGGTATCTCGAGAGGGGGCGGCCCAGTAGACTTAGGGAAGTTTATAGAATATATTATACTTAGAGTAGACTTGGATTGTTAGACTTGTAAAATATTATCATAGTACATTAAATCAGTGTTGTAAAGTACACTCCTAAGAGTTGTGTTGTTATATACTAGTACCTATACCAGTGAGTTAGAGTTAAAGATTTGGTAATTAAGTTAAATTACCTGGCGAGCCTGCTATACATAGATACATAATAAATACCTAACTAACGCCACATTTGGCGAGCCTGCCCAAAGAGCCACTGAATCTTCTGAGACGTTGCCGACGCAGTCACCACCCAAGTCTTCAGGAGTCATACCAGACTCACCCAAGGCATCAGGAGTTACACCGGACTCACCCAAGTTTTCAGGAGTCATACCGGACTCACCCAAGTCATCAGGAGTCATACCGGACTCACCCAAGTCTTCAGGAGTCATACCGGACTCACCCAAGTCATCAGGAGTCACACCGGACTCACCCAAGTCTTCAGGAGTCATACCGGACTCACCCAAGTCATCAGGGGTCACACCGAACTCACCCAAGTCTTCAGGAGTCATACCGGACTACACCCAAGTCTTCAGGAGTCACACCGGACTCACCCAAGTCTGCAGGAGTCATACCGGACTCACCCAAGTCATCAGGAGTCATACCGTACTCACCCAAGTCATCAGGAGTCACACCGGACTCACCCAAGTCTTCAGGAGTCATACCGGACTCACCCAAGTCATCAGGGGTCACACCGAACTCACCCAAGTCTTCAGGAGTCATACCGGACTCACCCAAGTCATCAGGAGTCACACCGGACTCACCCAAGTCTGCAGGAGTCATACCGGACTCACCCAAGTCATCAGGAGTCATACCGTACTCACCCAAGTCATCAGGAGTCACACCGGACTCACCCAAGTCTTCAGGAGTCATACCGGACTCACCCAAGTCTTCAGGAGTCATACCGTACTCACCCCGAGTCTACAGGCGTCATATTGGACTCACCCAAGTCTACATGAGTCATACCAGACTCAACTACGTAAGCAGGAGTCACCGACTTAAACCAGCTCAGCGATCATCGGATCAAACAGAGAGTGAGACAGTCAGTCTGTGAGGATTCGTAAAAACCAGATAAGTTTCGATTTTCTCTTAGTGCACTATCAAATGTCTCGTTTAGTTTGAATCTTTCTAAATATTTTGTTAGCAGTCTCCCCCTGAGCACATCTTTGTTACTTGTGTAACAGAGTGGCAAATCGGTGCTCGGAGAGATTACATTACATTTATTTGTTAGATTATTACTGTATAGTTTTGTATATGTGACAGTATTGTTTTATTTGTTGTTACTATCAGTTACTCTGCCTTTTGTCTTGTGTACTTTGTATTGTATTTGTACCCAGGAATTTTTTTTTGTTTAACTAGATAGTGTGTATATCAAATAGTTATTAGTACCATTTGAGTAGATTAAAGTTATATATTAAGGTAAGTCACAGTAGCATATTTAGCTCGTAGTCTATCTACGTATAGAAAAATGTCATCATTCGAGCATTTTGTGAACCTAGGGCAATCATTAGGGATAGAGCCAAAGAAATTAGAGAAATGGGCGCAGGATAGAGTAGATAAAGAACAGGATAGATTACGACAGGAATCTAGTAGATTAGAGCAGAAGCGAAGTCGGGAAATAGCTCAAACCCAATTAAAAATCAAAGAATTAGAGCTAGAGAATTATTTAAGGAATAGCCAGTGCAATAACCCCAACCCTCTACCGCCCATCACCCCACAATCAATTATAGACCAAAGTCTTCCCAATAGAACAGCCCAAGACAAATGTCACAGATTTGACGAGACAAAGACGGCAGTAGACCACGAAGAACTGATGGCAGGTTTCCATGTATTTGAAAGGACGAATGAAGAAATTATGTACAAGGCTACTAAGATAATGCAGGCAGAAAGAGAGAAACATGATATAAATAATATACAAGAAGAAAATGAGAGGCTACGACTAGAAAATAAACGACTTAAATCAGAGAAAGATATGTTGCAGGCTGAATTGAATAGATAGAACTTGGAGAAAGACACACATAGTAAACTAAAGACTAGCAGTTCTTTAGAAGGCCTACCACTTAGGGCGGATGCAATAGAAAAACTATTGAACATACTTATTAAGAAAATAGATGTAGAATCACCAGTGGTTGTAAACAAAGGAGATACAGACGCTAACTATGGACAAATACGTAACAGCGCTATACACAGAAGTAAAGATGATAAAGTAATGAAGCCAGTGAATAGAGAAAGAGAACACATAAATAAAGAAATGAACAGGTCAAAATTTATTAGAAAGATGTCTCCAGTTATGGATCCTATTAGTAAACAAAGTAACCATGTAACACAACGAAAAACAGCATTTCAAAAGAGTTTTAAACATGTAGCTAATCAAAGTCAGTCAGTGGGAGAAGATGAACATTGGCAGAGAATTCGATTTAGAGAAAAAAAATCACAATACACCTAGAATAATAGTCGTTAGGAAGAACGATAGCTACAATAGCGATATGCCCATAGAACATGTTAGGACAGACAGATGTGATTATGAAATTAGACGACAATTTGATGAAAAAAAGAAATGTTGCGAAAAAGAGAATTTGTTGAAGAGTAGACAAATGAAGACACAGTGTAGACATAGTACAAATGATGTGTTTCTGTATAGGGGTAGATACGACCCACGACATCATGATGGTAGAAGAATAAACTACACTTGCCGAGGGAATGATAGTCTAAGTTACTGCTATAGAAATATGGGTAAAAATGTATATGATAGGCAAAGGGTAGAGCAATGCTTTAGGCCTCATTACCCTGATCAGTGTTTCGCTTCTAAGTCAGTACCAAGAAATAATCGGGTGGATAACGACTTTTATCAAATGAGAAAGCCTAGATATGGGTTATTTCAAGACAGGGAGAGAAAGTTGAATTGCAACTGGCGGGAGCATACGGTAAAATAGCTCCTGGGCCACTTGACATCCTTTCTCCATACGCACCAGTAGAGTATAAAAGTAGGTGTAAATAATTTAAACAAAGATAATGCCGTAGTTATATGATACCTCATCCCTTTAAGTGAGACGTAAATGTTGCCAAGATACTAAGGTTTAGAAAGCGTTTTATAGATTAAATTCGTGACGAAACAAGGTAAGTGATATAGGGAACTATAGGTAATAACTGAATGAAGTAAGATCAGTTAGGGCCAAAAGGATGCACGGTAAGTCTAGTTGTGTTGTTTGTTTGACTAAGTGCACTAAGAGTAATAAGCCCAACATTTTTTTCCCCTCGTAAACGTAAGCAAAATTTTCCCATTCTATAAATAGAGTAGTTTTTCACAGACTGACCACATCCTTCAAAAGTTACTACGCGTCTCCCACCTCGCCAGAGACGATTACGTCAAACACAACGGTCTACCATACAGCAGAACAGTGCTGAGAGTCAAAAGTTATCGTTCGCCCTTGAAAACAGTGACCACTGTAAGACCACGCCTCTTAACTTGACCTCTCACCTGTTGACTACCTCAGTCGATCAGACATAGTTTATCCCAGATGACCACACCGTCAAAGAAAGAAAAGGAAAACTATGAACTAAATAACATTTTTCTTTTCTTTTCTCTTCCCAATTCTAATTTTAGTAATTGATGTCACATTCTCAGTAGTATTTTTTTTTTTTCTCTCTTTCTCATTTCCTTCTCAATTTGAATTTTATTGATTGATGTCATGTCATTTGTACATTTATATGCCTAGATGTGTCTAGTATTTTTTGATGTTTGATGACGTGCCTAGGGCATAGTGCTTTTAGCTAGATATAGTATAAAATGTTTTGTTTGTTTCGTAACACGAAACTTGGGATGAACGGAGGTGTTACGTTAAGAATTCACCCCCCCCCCCTTTTGCACACGCACCCCCCTTTTTGCACACGCACCTCCCGCCAGTAGCGAGTGACTCATCAGTTGACCATGGAACATAACCCAGGGTCATGGTCAGAAATGTTACATCTAGAATTTACCCTCCCCTCCCCGTTTCCACCTCCACTGCCAATTTAAATTTACCCCGCCAATACGGACCCTCTCGCTCCTCATCAGTGACCATGGAGATGTTACGTCAAGAATTCACCGCACCTTTCCCCCCCCCCCCCCCATGTAACGTGTCAAACTTAACCCCTTTCATACTAGTTAAAAGTTGTTTCTATCAGCTCCCGCTGCTTTTGCACATGGACTTTCCACTACTGTCCCATTATCTACTATTCCCCGTACCCTAATGACTCATGCTAGCTGTCCCACCTCCCCGCCCACGCACGGACTAAGTCCACCCCCTTGGCACACGGATTATCTACTGTCCAACCCGCACCCCGTCAGCCTTTATAAAGTGGACGCAGAAGGTATCTCGAGAGGGGGCGGCCCAGTAGACTTAGGGAAGTTTATAGAATATATTATACTTAGAGTAGACTTGGATTGTTAGACTTGTAAAATATTATCATAGTACATTAAATCAGTGTTGTAAAGTACACTCCTAAGAGTTGTGTTGTTATATACTAGTACCTATACCAGTGAGTTAGAGTTAAAGATTTGGTAATTAAGTTAAATTACCTGGCGAGCCTGCTATACATAGATACATAATAAATACCTAACTTAACGCCACAATAAGAAATCTTAATATGAAAAAAAAGATAATGACAGAGGAAGACTGATAGTATGAAAAGGAAGAGAAACGAGAAAGAAAGAGAGAGGGGGAACTAGAACAAAGACAGAACATTTAAGATAGTAAAAGGGGAAGAGTCATTGAGAGATAGAAAGACAGTGGAAAGGAGAAACAAAGGGAGGGAGAGAGAAAGAGTAAATAACAGAGAGAAAGACAGGCAGGGAAAGGGAAGACACAGAGACATTTAGAGAAAGAGAGAGAAAAACAGAGAGAGAGAGAGAGCAACAGAGAGAGAGAGAGAGAGAGAGAGAGAAACACAGAGAGAGAGAAAGAGAGAGAGTGCGTGTGCGCGAGAGAGAGAGAGAGAAAGAGAGACAGAGAGAGAGACAGAGAGAAACACACACACACACAGAGAGAGAGAGAGAGAGAGTGGTGGAAAAAGATAGATCGACAATTACAAAAGAGAGGTGGAGTGAAAGAGATAGAAAGAGTTTACAATGAAAAAAAAAATCCCCCAGAAGACAAATGCCTCATCTAATCAATAAAGGAACAATTGAACGGAAGGATATGGCGCGAAGTGGATGAACAATGGAGTGTGTAAAAAAATATCAAGAAAAGCTTCTTATGCCAACATGGAAATGAGATAAAAAAATAATATAAAAACCCACTGATCTATCTCCCCCCCCCACCACCAATACAGATTCAGGGAGACGGCTACAGTTGGCAGACAACCAAAATATTTCCGTATTGACCACGGGGCAGACGTAGGAACAAAACAAAAAAAAGAGGTTAAAACAAATAAAGTACATACGCGCAGTCAGACAAACTGGCAGACTTTACAGTGAAACAACCGACGGACTTTAAGGACAGTGGAACTGACGTGAACGATATTAGACATGTTATATATATATTAGTTTACTAATTGGTCAACTCATGTTTTCGTTTTTTTTCTGTATTATTATGGCTACTGTCCATTTTCTTTGTCCATTTCTTTCACAGGCGAGGGCGGAACCAATGAGAGATAAAAAAAAAAAGGAAGGCGGCGGGGGGAGGGGGGTCACTTAAAACCGTTCTCGCGGGCGCAAAGACTCACGTCTGCTTGCTTGTTCAGTATAAAACATTTTGATTAAATGTGTTCTCTTTCGTGTTTTCTAGTCCTGCTATACTCTTAATGTAACGTTTATGTTTTAGGTATAAAAACAGAGCCTTGTCTAGTTCAGGCAAAATCAAAATACGGCCCTTGGGCCAAATGCGGCCCCGGGGCTGTTTGTTCTGACCCAACCTCCGCCCCATTCCATTGGATCACTTCGATGGCGTTCACAAGTAAATCTTAAAATTCATAAACACATTCAATCCGTTTGATCCTTTTCCGGTCCTTCTATCAACTGCATGAACTGATCGTGGCCCGCAGTTCTAAACGTTTGCCAGCCCTTAGTCTAGCACAACGGCGTCTAAATGTGACTCTTAGATATGCTTGCGGCCCTTGAATAAGATTTTTTTTTTGCAGCTCCTAACGAGACAGCCTTTCTGTTGTTCCATTTTGTTACCTCAATCGTGATTGGCTGTCAACAGTGCGACTTTTAAAGTACTTTTAAATCAATATGTGGTCTTTCATCGATCAGATGTGGTCATCTCTGGTCTAAAAAAAAGACATGGAATTATTACGGGCCACGTCTTGGCTGTCAGAGCCAACCCGCGTCCAGAGCGAAGAGGGACTAGATCATATCCAGTTATTTACGTTTCATTTAAACACGCCATCCATCAGGGCCCAGGGCTAGCCTTACTAACTGCGGGGCCCAATTTAACGGATGCTAGCGAGGCCCTTCTTCTATTTTTATTTTTACAATAACAACTAACACTATTAATACTAAATGTAAATTGCGGGGGCCCCTGTCAGGCGCGGGGCCCAATTCGGAGCAATCGATCAAATTGGCCTAAGGTGGCCCTGGCCTGGCCCATATGTCTAATTGAAAAACTCATTGTGTACCGGCGGACCTAAATGTTTGCCAACTTTTGTCTGGGCTGCAGTTAATCTTTTTGTTGTTGTTCTGGCTCATTGTCAAAAAAACGAAGTCAATGTCAGACTGCGTTTGGGAAACAATATCTCAACATTTATAGCCAATTCTTGGTTGTTTTTTGTCTTTGGGTTGATTTCGTTTCCGACTATTTTTGTTTCCGGTAAAGCTGCTAAACATTTATCTTCGATTGTTTCTGTTTCCTTCAGTAACTAGTTAACCAAATCTGCCCCTCGCGCCCCCCCCCTCTACTATCCTCAACAGTTTATATGTACAATTAGTCTCTACTATTTATTTATAAATGTCTTCTCTTTTTAAGAAATTAACTTTGTATTTATTGTCCATAAAATATTGTTGGTTGAATTTTGTTTTTACAGTTCTGATAGAATTCATTTGATTTACATAGATTGTTAAATAAATAAATTATTCAGATTTCTTCGGTTTCGGTTTTCGACGAACATATTTTTATTGGATAATCGACGTAAACCAAGGAATAACTGTATATCTGATATGTATATCGCCTTCAACACTATACGTGATATTAACAGTATTTCCATCAGCTGATGCGTGCGTTTGACACTGTGTATACAATTGCTTGTATATAAAACCAGACATTAATAAAAGCAACAGCTGTATTCAAGTAAACCACCCATATTGTAAACACATTTCTTCTCGCCCTATGCCTATGACCAGCTCTCCCGTCTGGTAACGTGAATAATTCTTCTCTCATTCCGTATTCGATTCCAGACATATTCGGCAACAGTTTCCTCATATCGGAAATCTTCGCTACAGCAGATAAATATGATGATTATCTTGAGTTGAGGCCGAGTACAGCTGTATTGAAACTGCCCCCCCCCCCCACACTCGCTGTAAAATGAGCACAGATATGTATGTCTAGCCAGCTACTCTGTTAGTTAAAGAATAAACTGTACTGCTATCAAGTAGCTTGTACTATCATTGTGTGTATCTCACTGTATATGTTTCAGACGCTTAGTTTAAAAGAAATGCTTAATTTTATGAGTCTAATAAAAACTCAAGGAAAAACTATGTTTATAGATGAGGTATTAGTAACACATACTATATGATGAGTTTAACAGTTTGTGCGTGTTACTGATTCAGGTACAGAAGAAGACTTTGGTCAACACTGGTTTCATTTGGGAATTCGATAAGATATATTGACATTATTCACATGTCATATAGATCAATAAACATTATGTTATATTTCATATGGATAAAATAATATGGATAGCATGACATTATGTTACATTTTAAATGGATATAATTATGTATATAACATGACATTTTGATACATTTCATATGAAATATGAAAAATAAAATTCTTTCAAGATATGGTGCCATGGTGTTAGACTTCCTACGGATACAATGATACCATGTCACATTTCATAAGGATATAATGATACCATGTCACATTTCATAAGGATATAATGATACCATGTCACATTTCATAAGGATATAATGATATAATATAATGAAACATTTTATACAAACATATTGGTATTTTGAAACGTTTCTTATGGATATAAATGGCGAAAACACATTTCATCTGGATACAATGATATCAAGACACATTTCACAAGGACAATAATAATATGCAGACAAAATTGAATGAGTTTATAGCGACTTTCGTAGCAAAACAATATCAATATTATCACAATGTCAAATGAACCAAATGGCATTGTGCCAATGCTAATTCTGATATTCTGTTAGCACTCTTCGTTTTAAAATGATATACAATAACTAAGAGTTCTTACATCATTATAACTGAAGATGTGAAAGTAGTGATATATAGACACCATGCATTTTGGATAGAGACACCGTGTCTTGACAGCATGTGAATATATTGACAGTTAATTATAACCTCACACTGTGTGATGCCATATTAGCACAGTGATAGGTGTTGGCTATCATCACCATGATAGGTGTTGGCTATCATCACCATGATAGGTGTTGGCTATCATCACAGACAAAAGTGTCAGCGATTATACTTGGATAGAACGAAATAAATGAATCTATTGGTTTTTGATGAATTGCACATCTGAATGTTATACAGTTATCATTTGTGTATTATCTGCTAAAGGAATTTCTACGTTTTTTTTCCCATTCTTTTTTAAAATATATTTTCTAAAAGATTTGCATTTATAGATAAATACATCTTGTGACTCAGGATGCAAATACTGCTAAGGTGAAAACAATTTCATTGGTCTGAAAATTTAAATAACGGACATTTTCATGGGCACCATCTTTTCTTAGAATGAAGGCAAACTTAATCATGCGTATTACTGGTGGAAATATCACCATGGAGATATCTACAGATAATGATACCAGAGAGCCTACGTCATTATCTAATTTCCCCTGGCTCATCCCTGTAGTTGTAGCGGTTGCCATGGTGATGTTCTTAATCGTCTCTTTCGCGCTGCACCACAGGAGATATTTGATCAAGAAGAGAACTCTATTTCAATACTACACCGTTCAGAATAGAAGAGTGGCAGGTCCTTCTCTGAAGACTCCGGAGCTGTCTCCGGACTGTGAGGAAGCGAAGGGCATGCGCGAGAACGCCGCGGGAGGACCTGGTTCGGAGCGCAAGGCGTCTAAGGGCGGCTCGCCCTTGAAGCTGAGCGACAAGCTGAGGCGTTGCTATTCGTTGTCGCCTCGGCATCTGAAGTCCAAAGACGCCTCGAAGAGTAGAGAAGATTCACCGAGGGACATTGAAGTCGTCAACGAGATCCTCCAGAAAGAAGGCCGAGAACGTCGACATCGGAAAAAGCATCGAATGGAGGGCGATTACCTGCATCCGGACCACGTGTCCTTTCTACGAATCAGCACGTGCAAAAGCCTGGCCGGGCCGAAAAGGCGGGCCATCGTCGTCACGACGGTCACCGGCACCTTGGTCAAGGCCGTGCAGTACGACGCAGGCAGCGACGACTCCCTGGGGGTCCCAGACATGGAACAATGGAAGGGTCAAGACATTGATCAATGGAAAGGTCAAGACATGGAAGAGTTTCTACCATCTGGTCAACAGAATCTTGATGACAGTCCAACTTCCGGGAAAATGTAGGTCTTTGGAGGCCCTAGAGACCTTGAGTGTTATTTCGGGACCTCGTGCAATGTTTATATGTCTGAGCCCTAATCGCATCAGATTCAATGTGAATTTTCACTGGAAGGGAGCCCCTTAGTTATAGGCGGGGAGGGGTCTAGGCATTCACCTTTAACAAAAAATAAACACTCTTAATTTAACACGTTCATATCCTTTGGGCCACAGGACATATTACATTAAGATCACGATGTATCACATAAACTAAACAAGAGAGAATTTGACATGCAGCCATAGCTCGGCTTCATTCGTCACTATTGTGGCAATCGCTATTTCGGTGTCAAGGTGGTGTCACTCTTTACAAAGATGTCAGGATTGGCGATAGGGTCACGTGACAAAATGTTTTATTTTGGGCTATTCAAGCAAGTTTTAGAAGCATGATAGTCTGGGACGATTTTATTGATCTTCATTACTATAACATAATAGTTTCCTTCATTCCACCCCCCTCCCCTGCAATCCACTATGCATGCCCTCATTCTTTTCAATCCCCGTTGTCGAAGTACAGTGACCAGACAAATCAGTTTTTCTGGGACACATCTCAGTTTCGGTGTCCCGCTTTGGTCAGGTAGTCTCCAATAGTGGTAAGGGAGACCGGGGCAAGATGGCTATGTTAACAATTTATGGTGTTTATTGATTTTATTTATAAGGATAGTAAAATTAATTTTACATGAACTTTTAGATTAACCATTTGTGGTATTAAATGTATTACAATTTAATTTTTCAAATAAAATTAATACGGTATAATTTTATTTTTCCCAAACCATACCAAACCATGACAACACTAAAATAAAGCTGAACACATTTTATTTTTAATATGTTACATGGTTTAACAAATGATAAATGTATTTTTACATCTTAAAAAGTATCAAACTAAGTGTAATGCATTGTAACATAATGTTAAAGAATTAAGTTGTGCAGCTAACAATAGTCACAAATAAAAATGCCATTTTCATAATTGGAACAGCCCTCATGCCACCACTCTTGGCGCTTATTCAGAACACTCCAATCCGTCTCAAGTTGAGCTCGGAAACATCCTATCACTGTATCGTAGTATAGTGGTGAGGGTGGTGGAGGGGTTTGGATTGGAGGGGGGGGGGGTCCCATGTCTTTCCTACTCACCGTTTTGATGTCAAGATGGCTCTGAATGTTCTTTCTTGCTCTTTGGACTCTTTATCTGCAAAGTGAGACTTAGTCTATTGGAACCCGTGAGATTAAACTCGATGAACACAGCATGTGGTAACTACCATACAGGCCAATGGAGAGTAATGTGGTAACTGCCATACAGGCCAATGGAAAGTAAGTTACCCGACAGGTCCACCCTGTGGTCCACCAGCTCGGGACACTCGTCAAGTAGATAATCCACGGTTTCCTCAACCTCCCTACATTGATGGCACCATTGGGCCTCAACCTACCAAAGTACGTAACACTAGGACAGTGTCCAATGCGGAATAGGACTACAAGTGATCTCTCAACTGTCCGAAATCCCCACCTCGGATCAGTCTTAGACGGTAACTCCAATTAGCTCCAGACATCTTTGCCTGTCACACTACTGGTTGTAACTCGAGAACCAGTGATTTCATTCAAATTCACGAACTGGATATTTTATTATAACAATGTTTAGATAATGAGGACCATATTATCTGTTTTCTATCTAAAGATTTTATATACATTTCAATTACAAAGAATGTAGCATTGGCTATATAACATATGCCGCCTCGAGATCAACTAAGACCAAGTTTTGGTTTCACGGAAAAATAAAATTGTGGCTAACGTTTAGGTTGCGCCATGGCCGGGCAACTCATTTAAGAACGAAGCATTTATGATAGGATTTTTCACTATCGATCTACAAACTTGTATTATGATTTAACATTTATATATATTCAATCTTTTAATTAAAATGTACATTTCATTCAACCATTAGGTTGCGACTCACATACAATGAGAAACATTGAAGTATAACAATTGTAAGGACCCGTTTCTGATTAAATAGTGAAGTTAGGGAGACAACCAGATAAAAGCTCGAGATTGAAAAATCAATGGGTTATTGTTTCCCCTGTTCATGTATTATTATTTTTTTTTAATTATATTTTCCGGTTAATGATATTGTTAGAAGTTGAAATAAGTAAAAATCACATGAAATGTTTAATTGTAACTAATTATAAATATGTAAGAATAATCTAGAAATATTTCTAAATCTTTTTGAATTGTGTTTCTCATACTTTAATTAACATATTTTATATATTATTTTGAATAAAATCTTCCAATCTATTGCACGATAATAATCTCGTAACATTTTATTTTTCATCCAGTACAAGTGTTATAACTCTCAGTAACAATTGATTTATTCACTAACTACAAAAGTAAATAATGTATTTACTGATTTAGCTTAACTCTCGTGATGATAATTCTTTGAAGTATTAGTATAAAATAATGAAATTTTTGCTACTTTATTTTTTTATTTCATTTTAATAGGTTATTGAAATATTTCTCATTTTTTTAAATAAAAAACAATGTTCTTTAAATTTAGTTATTTTTATACACATATTTTTAAAGGCATTTTTATTTTATACCATCATATCCACAGCCATCTTTAGGCCTTCAGAGAGCCTAAGCTGATACATACGGATTAATTTGGGGCGAAATTTCATTCTTTGGCCCTTTAAGCATCAGATTTTAAGGAGATTATTGATTAACATTGAAGGCCTTAGGCGGTCATATAATGAGCCTATCACTAATAACAGCTCTGATAGTATTAATAATAAAAAAAAACGTTTCAATGTATAATTTCCAAGAATGCCATGCTAACATTCTATAATGTCAACAATGCAGTACACTGTTCACGAAATCCAACAGGCGGACTAGGTACAAAAATAGTGTTTGTCAGCCTGCCACAAATCCCACTTTATGGTGCTATAATTTGATTATGACAACCAATGAAAAGTAATGTTTGGAGGCTCAAAGTTGGATGTTTAAGGGGAACACTTCCCATGTTTCTAGTTCTATAAATGACAAGTTTGCTACTGGACAAGCGGATGGGATGGATAGTCGTGTGGTAGATCGCTCCACTGACGATCTGTGGGAGAAAGAATGGAATTTTTCAGGTCATGGTTAAAATTCCCTGCATGACCTCACTGTCGGCTTTGGTGGAAATCAAAGAAGAGCACATTAAAAAAAAATTTCCCATAGTGGTTAATAAAATGTCATCTTTACTTGGACTTCACTTAATAAGTAGGCGTTAGTTTTCCTTACCTGTTTTACTATCTTCACTTAATAAGTATGAGTTAGCTTTCCTTACCTGTTTTACTATCTTCACTTAATAAGTATGAGTTAGCTTTCCTTACCTTTTTTACTATCTTCACTTATTAGGTATGAGTTAGCTTTCCTTACCTGTTTTACTATCTTCACCTAATAGGTATGAGTTAGCTTTCCTTACCTGTTTTACGATCTTCACTTAATAAGTATGAGTTAGCTTTCCTTACCTGTTTTACTATCTTCACTTAATAGGTATGAGTTAGCTTTCCTTACCTGTTTTACTATCTTCACTTAATAAGTATGAGTTAGCTTTCCTTACCTGTTTTACTATCTTCACTTAATAAGTATGAGTTAGCTTTCCTTACCTGTTTTACTATCTTCACTTAATAAGTATGAGTTAGCTTTCCTTACCTGTTTTACTATCTTCACTTAATAAGTATGAGTTAGCTTTCCTTACCTGTTTTACTATCTTCACTTAATAAGTATGAGTTAGCTTTCCTTACCTGTTTTACTATCTTCACTTAATAAGTATGAGTTAGCTTTCCTTACCTGTTTTACTATCTTCACTTAATAAGTATGAGTTAGCTTTCCTTACCTGTTTTACTATCTTCACTTAATAAGTATGAGTTAGCTTTCCTTACCTGTTTAACGATCTTCACTTAATAAGTAGGCGTTAGCTTGCTTACCTGTTTTACTATCTTCACATACAAATTGTTATTGAAAAATGTATTGCACATTTCATCGAAAGAAGACACTTTAAAAAAAAGTTGATTTTGTACAGTGTTTTATTTTTTTTTGCTTATTTTCAAACTCCTTTCAGTCAACTGACTGGTAATTTTTCGATAAATTTCGACCAAACATAAACAAATAATATAAAAAAAAATCAATAACAACAACACATCACGTTATATTAAAAGAAAAAAAAAATTACTAATTATAGAAAGTGTGTAAAAATAGACAAAACTATGACCTCAATTCTATTCTTCCAAGAAACAAAAAAAAAATAATCTCTAAATTTCAATAGGATATCAATCAATCTACAATCGCTTGCTATGAATATGTAAAGTAAAATAATAAAAAAAAAGATCTACGTAGGTACTTGCTTGTGGTGTACAGTGACATTCATTTAAGTAAAAGTAAAAATACTAGCAAAAGAAAAATAGATTTTTAAAAAAAAGATGGTGCATGAAA
Source organism: Bulinus truncatus (assembly GCA_021962125.1). NCBI lineage: Eukaryota > Metazoa > Mollusca > Gastropoda > Planorbidae > Bulinus > Bulinus truncatus. The sequence continues at coordinate 149,612 of JAGDYQ010000056.1, forward strand.
TGTTGTTTACGAACTATATATATAATAAAACAGAATCGTCAGGATATCAACAATACTTATTTATAACATACAAAATGATTCAAAGTAAAAAAAACAAATAAATCTCATTGGTAAAGGTCAAAATATTTATTTTGGCTTGTCTCCCCTGCATGTCTTGACATACGTGAAAGAAATGTCGTCTGCTGACGAGTTTTTTTTTTTTCAAACATGTCGTCTGCAAAAGGATGCATCAGTTCCAAACAAATTTTGGCGATTATGCCACAGAGCAGAAATGAAACAATTGCCTGTGTGTATAAATGCTAATTTAGTTGTATGTTGTTGGGTTGTTATTTGTTGGGTTTTTTGAGGGGTGGGGAAAGGGTGTTTAATTGTTTTAATCAGGTAGGAGGCGGGGAAAATGGTAAACACAAAAATCAGTGGAAGGGGTGTGGATACAGCTGCACAATAGAGGACATGATTTAGGCATGTGACAGTATAATTAGTTCATTTTCATATTTTCTTATTGTTCAACAAGACATTCTTAAATTGCAATTGATTAAAAACAATAGAAAGCATTCATGTATTTTTTTTTAAATACGTTAAAAATATGTTTTCAAAAACGTAATAAATAGTAGGTATATTTTTTTTTCTTTTGTAATTACAAAATTGTAAAATAAAGTTAACAAATGTTAATTTTTCTATTACTTAACATCCAAAAAAACGTCAGAAGGGAAAACCATTTTCGTTACAATAAATTGTTGATAAATGAAAATTTATCAGTTTTTGTGTAATATTTATGAATTTTTCTTGTTATCTCCCTTTATGAGGGGGGGGGCGCATAAATTAACAATGAAAAACAAAAGTTTTAAACGTGGAGAATGTTTGTACATTGCTAACTCGAGTAAAACACGAATTAATTCCCTTTAATTATTTTTTTTTTAATAACTCTAATTAACAGATTGTTATGACGAAGTACATTCGTTAACACAATTATGAAATTGACATTTAAAATAATCAATAACAATACACAAGGAGTTCAAAAGAACATGCATGGTCACAAAATACAAAGGTAGGCATATTTATATTTATGTATATTTATATATTCATAAAAATTGTTTTTTGAGACTCACGGTGGTGGGGGAAAAGTTTGAACTCAGTGTAAAAAAAAAAAAAAAAAATTAAAGGGGTTACGCAATGAATAGAACCGGTTCAGTAAAATATTTCACGTGGACAGTGCAGATCATAGAATATTTACAGTGGCATAGATTTATTTTGAATTAACAGATGCAATCGGTGACAATCAAACTCGTAGAAGACAAAATATTCCAAAAATAAAACAAAAAGAAAAAAAAAATGAAACTTAGACCAAGTTTTGGTTTCACGGAAAAATAAAATTGTGGCTAACGTTTAGGTTGCGCCATGGCCGGGCAACTCATTTAAGAACGAAGCATTTATGATAGGATTTTTCACTATCGATCTACAAACTTGTATTATGATTTAACATTTATATATATTCAATCTTTTAATTAAAATGTACATTTCATTCAACCATTAGGTTGCGACTCACATACAATGAGAAACATTGAAGTATAACAATTGTAAGGACCCGTTTCTGATTAAATAGTGAAGTTAGGGAGACAACCAGATAAAAGCTCGAGATTGAAAAATCAATGGGTTATTGTTTCCCCTGTTCATGTATTATTATTTTTTTTTAATTATATTTTCCGGTTAATGATATTGTTAGAAGTTGAAATAAGTAAAAATCACATGAAATGTTTAATTGTAACTAATTATAAATATGTAAGAATAATCTAGAAATATTTCTAAATCTTTTTGAATTGTGTTTCTCATACTTTAATTAACATATTTTATATATTATTTTGAATAAAATCTTCCAATCTATTGCACGATAATAATCTCGTAACATTTTATTTTTCATCCAGTACAAGTGTTATAACTCTCAGTAACAATTGATTTATTCACTAACTACAAAAGTAAATAATGTATTTACTGATTTAGCTTAACTCTCGTGATGATAATTCTTTGAAGTATTAGTATAAAATAATGAAATTTTTGCTACTTTATTTTTTTATTTCATTTTAATAGGTTATTGAAATATTTCTCATTTTTTTAAATAAAAAACAATGTTCTTTAAATTTAGTTATTTTTATACACATATTTTTAAAGGCATTTTTATTTTATACCATCATATCCACAGCCATCTTTAGGCCTTCAGAGAGCCTAAGCTGATACATACGGATTAATTTGGGGCGAAATTTCATTCTTTGGCCCTTTAAGCATCAGATTTTAAGGAGATTATTGATTAACATTGAAGGCCTTAGGCGGTCATATAATGAGCCTATCACTAATAACAGCTCTGATAGTATTAATAATAAAAAAAAACGTTTCAATGTATAATTTCCAAGAATGCCATGCTAACATTCTATAATGTCAACAATGCAGTACACTGTTCACGAAATCCAACAGGCGGACTAGGTACAAAAATAGTGTTTGTCAGCCTGCCACAAATCCCACTTTATGGTGCTATAATTTGATTATGATAACCAATGAAAAGTAATGTTTGGAGGCTCAAAGCTGGATGTTTAAGGGGAACACTTCCCATGTTTCTAGTTCTATAAATGACAAGTTTGCTACTGGACAAGCGGATGGGATGGATAGTCGTGTGGTAGATCGCTCCACTGACGATCTGTGGGAGAAAGAATGGAATTTTTCAGGTCATGGTTAAAATTCCCTGCATGACCTCACTGTCGGCTTTGGTGGAAATCAAAGAAGAGCACATTAAAAAAAAATTTCCCATAGTGGTTAATAAAATGTCATCTTTACTTGGACTTCACTTAATAAGTAGGCGTTAGTTTTCCTTACCTGTTTTACTATCTTCACTTAATAAGTATGAGTTAGCTTTCCTTACCTGTTTTACTATCTTCACTTAATAAGTATGAGTTAGCTTTCCTTACCTTTTTTACTATCTTCACTTATTAGGTATGAGTTAGCTTTCCTTACCTGTTTTACTATCTTCACCTAATAGGTATGAGTTAGCTTTCCTTACCTGTTTTACGATCTTCACTTAATAAGTATGAGTTAGCTTTCCTTACCTGTTTTACTATCTTCACTTAATAGGTATGAGTTAGCTTTCCTTACCTGTTTTACTATCTTCACTTAATAAGTATGAGTTAGCTTTCCTTACCTGTTTTACTATCTTCACTTAATAAGTATGAGTTAGCTTTCCTTACCTGTTTTACTATCTTCACTTAATAAGTATGAGTTAGCTTTCCTTACCTGTTTTACTATCTTCACTTAATAAGTATGAGTTAGCTTTCCTTACCTGTTTTACTATCTTCACTTAATAAGTATGAGTTAGCTTTCCTTACCTGTTTTACTATCTTCACTTAATAAGTATGAGTTAGCTTTCCTTACCTGTTTTACTATCTTCACTTAATAAGTATGAGTTAGCTTTCCTTACCTGTTTTACTATCTTCACTTAATAAGTATGAGTTAGCTTTCCTTACCTGTTTAACGATCTTCACTTAATAAGTAGGCGTTAGCTTGCTTACCTGTTTTACTATCTTCACATACAAATTGTTATTGAAAAATGTATTGCACATTTCATCGAAAGAAGACACTTTAAAAAAAAGTTGATTTTGTACAGTGTTTTATTTTTTTTTGCTTATTTTCAAACTCCTTTCAGTCAACTGACTGGTAATTTTTCGATAAATTTCGACCAAACATAAACAAATAATATAAAAAAAAAATCAATAACAACAACACATCACGTTATATTAAAAGAAAAAAAAAATTACTAATTATAGAAAGTGTGTAAAAATAGACAAAACTATGACCTCAATTCTATTCTTCCAAGAAACAAAAAAAAAATAATCTCTAAATTTCAATAGGATATCAATCAATCTACAATCGCTTGCTATGAATATGTAAAGTAAAATAATAAAAAAAAAAGATCTACGTAGGTACTTGCTTGTGGTGTACAGTGACATTCATTTAAGTAAAAGTAAAAATACTAGCAAAAGAAAAATAGATTTTTAAAAAAAAGATGGTGCATGAAATGTTGTTTACGAACTATATATATAATAAAACAGAATCGTCAGGATATCAACAATACTTATTTATAACATACAAAATGATTCAAAGTAAAAAAAACAAATAAATCTCATTGGTAAAGGTCAAAATATTTATTTTGGCTTGTCTCCCCTGCATGTCTTGACATACGTGAAAGAAATGTCGTCTGCTGACGAGTTTTTTTTTTTTCAAACATGTCGTCTGCAAAAGGATGCATCAGTTCCAAACAAATTTTGGCGATTATGCCACAGAGCAGAAATGAAACAATTGCCTGTGTGTATAAATGCTAATTTAGTTGTATGTTGTTGGGTTGTTATTTGTTGGGTTTTTTGAGGGGTGGGGAAAGGGTGTTTAATTGTTTTAATCAGGTAGGAGGCGGGGAAAATGGTAAACACAAAAATCAGTGGAAGGGGTGTGGATACAGCTGCACAATAGAGGACATGATTTAGGCATGTGACAGTATAATTAGTTCATTTTCATATTTTCTTATTGTTCAACAAGACATTCTTAAATTGCAATTGATTAAAAACAATAGAAAGCATTCATGTATTTTTTTTTTAAATACGTTAAAAATATGTTTTCAAAAACGTAATAAATAGTAGGTATATTTTTTTTTCTTTTGTAATTACAAAATTGTAAAATAAAGTTAACAAATGTTAATTTTTCTATTACTTAACATCCAAAAAAACGTCAGAAGGGAAAACCATTTTCGTTACAATAAATTGTTGATAAATGAAAATTTATCAGTATTTGTGTAATATTTATGAATTTTTCTTGTTATCTCCCTTTATGAGGGGGGGGGCGCATAAATTAACAATGAAAAACAAAAGTTTTAAACGTGGAGAATGTTTGTACATTGCTAACTCGAGTAAAACACGAATTAATTCCCTTTAATTATTTTTTTTTTTAATAACTCTAATTAACAGATTGTTATGACGAAGTACATTCGTTAACACAATTATGAAATTGACATTTAAAATAATCAATAACAATACACAAGGAGTTCAAAAGAACATGCATGGTCACAAAATACAAAGGTAGGCATATTTATATTTATGTATATTTATATATTCATAAAAATTGTTTTTTGAGACTCACGGTGGTGGGGGAAAAGTTTGAACTCAGTGTAAAAAAAAAAAAAAAAAATTAAAGGGGTTACGCAATGAATAGAACCGGTTCAGTAAAATATTTCACGTGGACAGTGCAGATCATAGAATATTTACAGTGGCATAGATTTATTTTGAATTAACAGATGCAATCGGTGACAATCAAACTTGTAGAAGACAAAATATTCCAAAAATAAAACAAAAAGAAAAAAAAATTAAAATTAGTCTTACACTAAACATCTCAACTATTTAAGCCTGAAAAGAATAACATTTGGTTTAACGTTATTTCCAAACAGTGAAATGTTTTTTTTTATTTAACTGTTGATCTAATGTACTGAAACTGATTTTGAATAAATTATCTTTCACGTGACACGTCTATCGGTTTTTTTTTCTTTCGTTATTTAAAAGGAAGTCGATTAAACCATGGCTGTTAGTTGTTTTTTGTTGTGTTTACTTTTGTTTGTCGTGTTGGGGGGGGTGTGCTAAGCAAAGCCGGATTTAAGATCAGGCGACTTACGTGCGTTCCCTGACCCCTACATTTTAAATGCACAACGGAGCACAAATTGTAACCCTTTTATAAGTCTCTTTTTTTCTTCTCTACCCGAGGCCTTAATAGACCCAACTCTGTCTCTTGCATTAGGCTGAGACTTTTAGAAATAGACCCAACTCTGTCTCTTGCACTAAGCTGAGACTTTTAGAAATAGACCCAACTCTGTCTCTTGCACTAGGCTGAGACTTTTAGAAATAGACCCAAGTCTGTCTCTTGCACTAAGCTGAGACTTTTAGAAATATTTAAAGGGCCTAGGCAAATAATTAAAAAAAACTGGAACCTCTACATCTTCAGATTTTGTTAAAATGTTGTATTTGAAAAGGTTTCTCTGGAGATGATGCCCACAGGCTATTAACTATTTTTCATATCCGTAAAAGCCACCCTGATCTCAACAATAGTACGTACTCCTCGTAATGTTAATTATTTTTTCTTTGAAGCTGAGTGAAATTTTCTTACTGAGATTTAAAGATTTAGTTGAGTTAAATGTTGCTCCGTAATTCATTTTTTTTACTTAGGTAATAAATATTAAAAAAAAACTTTTTGGTACAAAATTGTGAAATTTTCTAACTTTACGAAAGGCAATTGTAAGGTGTTCCATACGTGACACTTTTTCTTTAAAAAACAAAATTGAATACTTGTACAAGAGTCTGTAGAAAATAAGATACTTAAGTTAGATTTTCTGTACTAATACTAGTAAGTTGATGCCGGAGGTGGTTGTAAAGATACAAAATACAACGCAAATAAAAAAATTCCTTCAAATTCTAAGGAAATAAATCGTTCAAATATTTGCATGTATAAAACATTCATGATTTCAACTTGATTTTTAAAAAAAATGTATAATGCATGGAAATGAAATATGTCCATGACTTTGGCATAATAATGAGTTAAAGTTGTAAAGATATATTGAATACAACAATAATTTCAGCTCTGTACAGCACAATAATCCTATATTCAACAAATGTTTTGTTTTTTTCCATTTCTCGCCACTGATCTAAATAATAAGACAAAATAATGGTAGTGCATCACGAGATATTGACATTGTATTGTTATACTTTCAAAGCCTATAACATTATTCCGGATAAGTTACCATCTTTATCCATGCAAATAATAGTTGGTATATATATATATATATATATATATATATATATATATATATATACTTGTATCAGTTTTTATTATTATATTCAGCAGGCGTTATTTTGAATGCATTAGTCCTACTTTTCACTAGCTTATTTTAGTTTTCTATTCTTGTTTTGAAGGCAACATTTAGACTTTAGAGAGTTTATTATTAAGATCAGTGGTGTAGTTGAACATATAGTTCTACTAATGCCTTTATTATATATACAAATAAGTATACATAACGATTTATTGGATATTCTTTGTTCTGAATAATACTAAACTGTAAATATAGAGTAAATACAAATGATACATAACAGATTTATTTCATAAATAAAGCAAGGTTTTTATTTGTAAATATTTAAAGAGAAAACACTTCAAATACATTGCAATCACTCAATTCATTTTATAAATTGAATAATAAATCTCAGTTAAGATTATGACAAATATGTAATAGTATGTTTTATTGTAATGTTTCGTGATCTGTTGCAATGTATTGTTTTCTCATGTCAATTTAGACATTCATACTGTCTTTGATTGGCAAGAAAGAAGCTGTTGACTAATTGGTATTTACTATTACGCATGAATAACTGCATCAACAAGAACTCGATAATAGGCAGAAGAAAGAGAAAGTCGATTAAGGTGCACGTGATATATAGATAATAACACATGTTATATGTACAAGCGTATAATTTAAGTAACAACGAATGATATAAATTAATGGGATGAACATGTTATCGTACAAAAATAAAAAAATTCACTTTTTTTTACAATGCAGTTAAAACATCATATTTGTCGAATCAAGATTTTAATATAAAGTATATGGGTGAATGTAAGTCAACATACAAAAGAAGAAATTAACCGAGTCACATAAAACAACAACATATTTTTGGAACATGGTACTTTAGCACATAATGAATGCAAGCGAGCACTCACAAAGCACTTCGCCACGATGGTATCTATAAAAGTACTAATTACTGATACGAGACTAAATACACCCAGCTGTTCAGTTGATAAATGCTGGCTATACCACAGTAGCTCACCATACCATAATTGCACACCACAGAATAATTGAACACCTTCCCATAGTTGCATTAACAATTTTGTTCAGTTCAGTAAAATGATTGGAATATCTCATTCTAGACATTTTCATGAAACATGTTTTCTATTTCACTCGGCATGATAATTACCTGACACAGGAGGTATCTCCTGAGCTAGGCTATCCTGGTCTGGAAGACCTACCGTGGTCTATGGGGAAAAGATCATTAGGGTTCTCCAGTCAGGAAAAGATTAAAAAAAAACATTTTGCGACGGTGGGGTTACTGTGGTTAATGAGGACTATTCGAGGCCGTAGTTACGGATGTGATCGGCATACAACACCCTTCCACTCTGCCCCACCTAAGCACACCTTTGCAGCCTGTCGGAGGGGGGGGGGGTTCAGGCACAATACACCCTCCCCTTAGTCCGAGTGGCAGGAAAAACCCCTTGCCTTGCCATTCTGGCCTATAGACCATGCTGGTCAGGCCAGTAAAAGTAGGTCATAAAACAATTATTTCTGCCATCCCGGCAGATGTTAGTGGCCGCTCTGTAAGCAAAGCAGACATGTATCAGCGCCGCCAACAATGCTGATGTGGTAGGCACACTACACCCTATCATGCCGGCAATGGCAGCGTAAAAAAAAATGAAAAATAAAATGTAAGTTATATTTATTTATGTATGACTAGATTAGGCTATGAATTATAAGACAGTGATTCTCATATTATTACCATAAATGAACACCAATTTTCATTTTTGTAACACTGGTCTGAAGAGACTAGACCTTTTGGATTCTCAAGTTTGAAACACATTCCAAGACTTCGTCTTTCTGTTTTAGTGGTGTTTTTATCCACTTCAGTTTGAACTAAAAACAATTACTCATGACATCAATATCGTTTAATAGTAAAAAACAAAATGTGTACAAATTTATTTACATTTGACTTAATAAAAGCATGACATAGAGGGAGTACAAAGGATTGATAACAGGCAAAAAGTCTTCACAACAGTTTAAACATATTTTTGAGGGTTGTGGCTTTTAAAGGATTATAGAGGGTTTTGAATAGTGAGGCAAGAGAAAAGATAAAGAACAAAAAAAATTGTACGATTATTGTATAGGCCAGTGTAACAATAAAGGCAGTATATACATATATAATGGACATTTTTTTTGGTTATGTATAAAGACAATATTTAAAAAAAAATAATAATAAATAAAATAAAGATGTATGTATGAAATAAGAATAGAATTTCTCTTTTTACATAAGATTTACAAAAATATCATATAGTATTGTATACGTTTGTGTATTGATTATTTTTAAAAAAAGAAGAAGAAGCAACACGTCACAACAATTTGATATATAACAAAGTGGATATTTTGTCTGTGTGTTAGCTTATATAAGATGTTCGGAAATGTCCGTATTTCGGCAAACTTTAAATAAGATTTCCGGAAATTTCCGTATTACAGCAAGCCTGAAGTCTGTTATTTTTCTGTGTTTCTTTGTTGCTATTATTTTTTTCTATGCTACTGTCTGATGATGTGACATTCATGTTACTGTAGTTTGGTGGTCGGAGCTTTCAGAAAGGCAACTGGTTTGAGATATAGTTCTGGATCACAGCCGGAGCGGAGTGGGCGTCGTCGAACTTGGCCACCTCCGTCATACATTGCAAGCCCTCCCGGCTCAGGGTGCGCAGCTCGGCGATCTTGCTGAGGATGCGGGAGAAAAAGTGGGGCTTACGCTGCGCCTCGCTGTTGTACGTACAATGGTCTCTGAGACAGTCGATGATCTTCATTTGGAGCTCCTCCATCTTCTCTGGCTCCCTTAGGCCGTGGCGCACTGGTGAAGACAAAAAAAAAAAAGAAATACATCTTTAAGCTTGAATTAACACATTTTTTAATGAAATATCTATATAAATAATAGCGGTGTGAGTTCTGCGTTATATCGAAAGTAAAGAATGAATACAACAGTATTCCAGTTTAAAATCGTCAAACGTAAACAATAGTAATGAAAATCATGAAAAAATCGGATCCGTCCAAAAATCAAAATAACCTAGCCTACTAATCAAACATAAGGAAATATAACTCTATGCAAAGGTTTTTGCAGGGTACAGCTAGTATTAAAATAAAAATATATATGATAGCGATTTGGACTCTGCGTTAAATCGAAAGTTAATAATTTATGCAATATTATTGCAGTTTAAAATACAATCATGAAAATATCGGATCTGCGCAGTTATAAAGAATACAACACTTAATTTGAAATAGATACCTATTTAATAGCCTTTTTTCTAGTTTAAAGAGATAATCAGTTTGTTTATTATAAACTGATATAATCAACCGAGAAAGACATCATCATCAGTGTTGCCACTCTAAAAATATGAAAAACCCAAGCTGGGACCCTTAAAAAACCCAAGAAAACCCAAGGTCATTTTTCCCCCATTGTTGTTCATAAAAAAAAGGTAACATAAAGCAGTATAATGTAATTGAATTGTGTGTTGTTGTTTTTTATCCAAAAAATATGTATTTATTTATTTTTTTTTGGTTTTTGAAACTAATTAAAAAAATATTGGGAATTCTAAATTTTATTTTTTGAATTTAATGCAGTGGCACAACCAGCGAAAATGCTGGGGGGGGGGGGGCTCACATTTTGAAAAAAGACAGTTTGACAGTTTGACAGTCTTCTTTGTTACTTTATAACGTAAATTATGTATTGATGATTTGGCCTGCCCCCCCTGGTTGTGCCATTGATTTAATGTGTTTGTATATTAATGGATCAACTATTCATACAGCTAAAGTCCAAGTTTTCAACTTAAAAAAAAAATCGTACAGCTGATATAAAACTGTTTAACCCCAGTCTGGACATGAGTGATTTGTAAAAGATAATTACAACAAGCCCAACCAACCTCCAACCCGGTCTGGGACAGCTTTATGTGACACTTTTGTGTTATTGAGAAAAGACTAAACACAGGACATGCGATACTTTTGGGAAAACTCAAACCCCGTTTGAGTCCCCAAGTACATTCCGCAACACTTTTTTCTACCCTCGCCTGTCGCCTCACACCTATTGGTGTCAATTTACCTGTCGGGATGTTTCTAGGCCCTACGTTCAGTTTTTCACCCTTTTCCCACCAAAAATGACCCAGATAAGGGGGGGGGGGGACACTTGTACAATAGAGAAAAAAACAAAACTAAAAAAACCCAAGATTTACAGCCGAAAACCCCATTTCCCAAGTTAGAGTCCGAAAACCCAAGATCTTGTGAAATAACCCAAGGAGTGGCAACACTGATTATCATTGCTTTGTAGGATTATATTATAGTTTCATTTAGCGAAACTATCCTACTCTTTGTTATTATGTTTAAACTGTGAGTTGATCTAATTCATTTAAGATAACTAAACGATTTTAGTATGTTAAATAAAACATTGATATTTATTTTTTAATGGCTAAATGTATAATTTAAAGTAAATATTTGAATAAAAGAAATAGATGTTTATAATTTGAATAAAGTCAATCGTTATTTTTTTTTCTTCCAAATAGTTTCCCTTTTAAAATAATTCAGTGCTATTGATAAATATTAGTGTAGATTACATATTTCTCATACGTGGATAATTATTTTGCATGACGCGTCGATCAGATAGACATACGCTATTACATACGTATACATTGTTTTGTTCTAAAAAATTATCTTGAATTGTTTAAATACTATAAATAGAGTATCGATTTTTTAAATTACAATTCTTCTTTTAAGAAAAAAAATCTTATTGGTTATGGTATATTTCAAGGAAAAATATAATAAAATACTGTTTATTTTAATAAAGTTATGCTGAATTCTAGCAAATAGAAAATTAAACTGTTTATAGTTTATTCTTTGAGGAGGGCACTATACAGACATAATCATCCATCGGTGATGTCATTGTATATATATATATGTATATTTATATGCGTATTTATTTATGTTTCGCTGCCTTTTTATATACGAAGTATGGAAGAACAGAGAAGGAGAGAAGAGAACTGATAGACTTATGTTTTGAATGTGTCAGGAACTTGTGTTTGTGACTCGGCGAAGCTGCACTTATGACCAGGGCATGAATGAAGGCCACTGTAAGCCTAAGGCTTATTATCAAAACGAAATGGCTGCTGTTCCGGCTAACGTACTCCGTATTATTTTTTTCCGGGATCCGGCTATAGATGTGCCAATGATACATTATATCACCAATGTTAGATTAAGTGATAAATATCGGCCGATTTTTTGTATAAATGTCTAAGGGCTAAAGCCTTGTTACATTTATGTTTGGTCTGGCCATAGGTTCTGACACAGATCAGTAAAGTAAATTTTAAAAGTTTGATCTTAAATGAACCCAGTTAAGTTAAATCCTTTCTAGATTATCTATTACCACTGAATTGTCCGCTATGATTATTTTTTTTTATTAGTTTGATATTTGATCAGAAAGTAATGTAGATACGAAATTTTATCAAAGTGATATTGTATATAAGAATGTTTACTACAGTTATGAAAGGAACATATCCATCTAGGAATTTATAAGTTCCATTAACAGAGAGGGACATTTCCTTACAATAATACTTATATAAATGGTGCGAAAACCAAAATAATTTTTTTTTTAAATATCATCTGAAGGTAAATGATTTTTTTACTCATGTCTCGGCTATTGGTGCCTCGATCATAATAAACGAAACTACAAACAACATTATGACTTACATGTGACCATTGCCAGTGCACTCATACAGGCCAGCGAGGAGATGTCCATCCCCATTCTGTGCAGGCTCAGGCCAAACTCCACGATGGAGTTGATCCACTCGCCGAAGGTCTTCATGCACTGCAACCTGTGGTACACCTGGCCGTTCTCAAAGATGATCTTCTCATCGTTGGCGTGCACCCTGGAGAGACAAGTCCTGCGATTAGACTAAATAGTTGGTTTAACTGATCAAAGTATGATTTAAAATATGGTTTAACTGATCAAAATATGGTTTAATTTGGTTAACTAATTGGTTTAACTGATCAAAATATGGTTTAATTTGGTTAGCCTAAATAATTGATTTAACTAAGCAAAACAATGTTTTTTATGTGGTTACACTACGTAGTTGGTTTAAATGAGCGTAACTTGGTTTTTATGTGGTTAAACTACATAGTTTTTTTAACTGAGCAAAATATGGTTTAATTAGGTTAACTAATTGGTTTAACTGAGAAAAAATGTTTGTGTTGGTTTAACATGAGTAAAACATGGGATTATGTGGTTATACTTTGTAATTGGTTAAATTGAGTAAAACATGGGTGTATGTGGTTAAACTACATGGTTGGTTTAACTGAGCAATAATGAGATTTAAATTTATTTAGATTATATAGTAGGTTAAAGTGACCATATTATAGGCTCTGTGTTTGAACTTAATGGTCAGTGGACTTACGGGACATTAACCAACTTTCATAAAGATCTGGAAAAATTCTCTAGGTTCTCACTGTGGATCGAATCCGTTACACTTTGTTCGGCAGTTTGTATTTGATTTTATGATTAAATTAAATAGTTGGTTAAACTGAGAAAATCTCGTTTTAATGTAATTAGACAAAATTTGGGTTTAATTGTGCGAAAATATAGTTTTCGTCTTTTACGCCTAAATGGTTGAATTAAAGTAATCAAGGTGAAGGTTAGATATATCAGGCAATATGGTTTGTTTCATAAAACGCGCTGAAAACCTTGGTGGTTTTTAAAAAATATCTTTTTTCATTTCAAATGTTATACAAATCATAAAAATTTCCATAAGACTTACTGAATTAATGTTAATATAACTAGAGAATAAATAAATCATGATTCTTTACATCAACATGTATTATTAACTATCTTTAAAAAAATGCGAAATGCCACTTACCTATATGCCGCCTTCAAAACAAACAGCTCTAGCGACGCCGACTGAAAGAGGAGCTCCTGGTCATCCTTATGCAGGTCAGTGAATCCAGGTATCTTGTCCGCCCAAGCCCTCAGCACGTCCATACTCTGGAGGAGGATATTGTAGAACACTCTCACCGTCTCCTCCCTACCCCCGTGGGGGTCCTCTGTCTTGGATATCTGAAACTATATCCAGCAATAGAAGTGTTAATTCAAATATGAGAGATATGCCTGTAGCCCATAGCCATTATATTAAGTAAGATTTGTAGATGGAGTTGCTCTCAATACGTGGGGGCCTAGGGATAATTCCTTTGGGAGTCCTAAAGCAAATGTCATTCGGGAGGCCTAAAACGAGTGTCATTTGGGAAGCCTAAAGCGAGTGTCATTCGGGAGGCCTAAAGCGAGTGTCATTTGGGAGGCCTAAAGCGAGTGTCATTTGGGAGGCCTAAAGCGGGTGTCATTTGGGAGGCCTAAAGCGAGTGTCATTTGGAAGGCGTAGAGCGAGGGTCATTTGGGAGGCCTAAAGTGCGTGTCATTTGGAAGGCCTAGAGCGAGTGTCATTTGGAAGGCCTAAAGTGGGTGTCATTTGGGAGGCCTAAAGCGAGTGTCATTTGGGAGGCCTAAAGCGAGGGTCATTTGGGAGGCCTATAGTGGGTGTCATTTGGGAGGCCTAAAACGAGTGTCTAGACAAAATTGTAAACATTTTTATTTATGTAACAGTGGGATATTTAAAAAAAAACTTCAGACACTGGGCCCCCAAAAGAACAGGGCCTTGCGGAGACTGTCCCATTTGACACCGATACTGTTTTAAAAAAAGAATTATGGGATGCTGTAACAGGGTTTGGAATCGTAATAGAGATATCTGTTGGAAATGTAGGAGTTTGTATGTGCTTTGGGGGGGGGGGGGCTTTGGTTAAAATAAGTACTCGTTTTTGTTTGAGTGTTGGTCGCATTCTTTTATGAAGTACGCAAAGTAACTTAACAAAGTATTAAGTGGATCATGGGAGATGTAGGTCAAATGAAAGGTAAGAGAACATCGAAGGCTCGCTGACCTGGCTGTAGTCCAGATTAGGGATGTCTGGACAGGTGTCCACGTGGGCCCTGACCAGTGCCGTGATGAGGCTGACTGGAGGGGATGGAGGAGACTCTTGCGGGGACTTGGGCTTGGAGGGGAGGCGCCCCCTTCGACCTTTCAATCCGTCGGTCCTGACCACTGAAAAAGAATGAGAAAGAAACAATGAGGTCAGTTATGTCATTCCGAAAACAAACTGGCTGTGGAAAATGATATCGATAATGTCAGTTATTGAGCGCAGGAAATATGTGTATGTGTGTATTAAGTTAATTGGGACGAGTGGCCGAGTGATATAGATTCTCGCCTGTCGACCTGAGAGTCCTAGGTTCGATCCTCTGTGAGAACCATGGGAATCGTTTCAGGTGAAATTTGTTTCAAAGTCTTCCCACAAGCCCACCCTGCTTTAGATGGGTACCTGAATTAAGTCGGGGAAGTAAAGGCGGTAGAGCGTTATGCTAACCACACAATCCCTTCATATGCCTAGGTTATAGAAACAGGTGAATACCGACGGCCAGCTAGGGTTAAGGGAACTTTTTTTTTTACTATTAAATTAAAATGAGTGGGATTCGGAGAGTCCCAGGTTTGATCTCCGGCGAGGACTAATGGATATTTCATGTGCCTCATTGTGCCTCATTGTCCAGTGCACCATCGGCTATGGTGGGGGGATGAAAGAAGAGCACTGCAAAAACCGTCTCATTGGTCGCTTAAAGCAGTGATCGCGAAACTTTTTTTCTCTCTATGACAGGTCAGCGTTTGAGACTTTTCACCACGGACCACTGTTTGGGGGGGGGGGGTGTTGATTACTTCTCGTCCAAGGAAAATCGCACAATCACGAGAGAAATACACCAGAGGAAATAAAGAGGACATAATGAAATGTTTCTTGGGCGGCCCAGTGCCAGCCCGGGGGCTGGGGACCACTGGCTGATAGGACCTAAGAGATTTCATCTCACCCTTGCAGGGACTTCTGACACACTTTAATTTTAATATCTGTGTCCCATGTTGTAAGATTTAATTTGCGTGGGTGCACACAACTCGCCAAGCTTCGAGAGTACAATGAACACATGGATAAAGATTAACGGTGATCCAATTTAATGTTAAATAGTATCACATAATAATCCAACAGACGCAACTTGACGAACAAATTAATATAGTTTTGTATATAGTTCGAGTTAAGAAATCACTTCACGGAAATATAACCATTATTAGTGTACCCTGCAAAATCTTTCCATAGAGTTATATCCCCTTAAGCTTGATCGGTAGGCTAGGTTATTTTTTGGTTTCGGGCAGATCCGATTTTTTCATGATTGTATTTAAACTGGAATACTGTTGTATTAGTTCTTTACTTTCGATTTAACGCAGAACCCAAATCGATTTTATTTTATTTGATTTAGCAAATAAATAAATATACAAAAAAAAAAAACTAAAGGCCGTCAGTTCAGTCTTGTTCACAGACATCCCCCCCTCTCCCACATCACACCCCCTTCTAATTATTATTAGAACAGGCATTATGGCAGGTAAAAAGAACACATTCGTCCAATGTCATTCCGACCCTCGTAGCCCGTTAGGAATATTGCTTATTGTCAATAGCTCGGATGCTGGTAAATATATAATACACATCACATCGACGGATGTTTGGCAGGTCATGAACACGGGACCTGCTCGTTGGGATTGTTTTGAGTGTGTGCGTGCGTGCGTGTTTTCTTATGCGTTCGGGAGGTGTGAAGATTGTCAGCTAACCAAAATAAACTCCACAGGAATGGGAAGAGGTGGAAGGGTAGAGTGGGGGGGGGAGAGAGAGAGAGAGAGAGAGAGAATCGCGAGATTAGAACGTACTGGTGGCAGTGCATCAAAGGACTCACGCTTCCCCTTTTGTCGGCTTCTCAAAGGGATTTGACGTGGAGCTTTGGCATCTCTTATTTGTAGATGAGTAAATACCCAACCTCCCCTACATGAAATTAACTCAATCTATCTACCTTTATCTTTCTCACACTCTCTCTGTTATTCTTTCTCTATCTCTCTTTCTCTCACACACACACACACACACACACACTTGGCTTTTATTTAGCATTAAACTATTGCCAACTTTCAGTAAGGGATTTCCCGATATTTCTATTTTTAACAGCGTTCTGAAAAAATGTCAACTGAAAACAAAATGACGGCTTGGATGGAAGACGTCATGATGTCCATCTCATTTCCCCGTCCATTCGTTCAACCTATTTATTTTTTTGTATGTATAAAGTTATATATTAATTAATAAAGGCTTTGGCGATATAAACTTGTACTTAAAAAAAAAAAGAAATAAAAACGAATTAAATTGAAACATTAGAACAATGTAAATATATAGGGGAATAAAATAACAATAGCAAAAAAAAAAATAATGTCATATGGTTTAAAGCTAAGGGGACGCTACTTTCTGAAGTAAAAGCTATCCAAATTTACTGACGAAATGTCGATTGTCACCCTTTAATTGCTGATTTTTTTTTTCAGTATGTCCAATTAAAAAAAAAATTTCGTACTATTTCAAAAAATTATTTCTCAATTTATATTATTCGTAGATGACACCAGAATGACGTATGATGTTGATAGAAATAATAAAAAAAAATATCACTTTGATTTTATATAACATAAAAAGTGTTTAACAAATGTATATTTTGTTACAAGTATTTCACTTTTTTTTTTTTTTGTTAAATTCTTTTGTTCGAATTCAAACATAAATATTATGGGTGAATTAAAGTAGAAATAAGCTTTTACAGACTTCTCTACATTGTGTTTATATAGACAGACAGGTAGCCAGAGCCACGGACATATACCCTATAGATGGATAGACAGATAGATAGATCTATTTAAATATAGATAGATAGATAGATAGATAGATAGTTAGATAGATAGATAGATAGATAGATAGATAGATAGATAGATAGATAGATAGATAGATAGATAGATAGATAGATAGATAGATAGATAGATAGAGAGATAGAAAGATAGGTAGATAGATAGATAGATAGATAGATAGATAGATAGATAGATAGATAGATAGATAGATAGATAGATAGATAGATAGATAGATAGATAGATAGATAGATAGATAGATAGATAGATAGATAGATAGATAGATAGATAGATAGATAGACAGATTAGATAGATAGATAGATAGATAGATAGATAGATAGATAGATAGATAGATAGATAGATAGATAGATAGATAGAGAGATAGAAAGATAGGTAGATAGATAGATAGATAGATAGATAGATAGATAGATAGATAGATAGATAGATAGATAGATAGATAGATAGATAGATAGATAGATAGATAGATAGATAGATAGATAGATAGATAGATAGATAGATAGATAGATAGATAGATAGATAGATAGATAGATAGATAGATAGATAGATAGATAAATGGATGGATGAATTGGTGAATGCAAGAAAATTCATGCACTATTCCCAAGACAACAATAATAACAGTAACCATCTTTTTTACCAGCACTACTCTTTACTTCCTGTCTTATTTTATTTACATTCATTAATTAGTTTTCTATTTATTTTGCTATTAAAACAATTCAGACACTTGTCTAGACAGGGGTTCAATTATCAAATAAATGATTTAGAAACAAAAAGTAAAAAATCTTCCAAAATATCAAATTAAAATCTAAAGGATTAAAATAGCATTATCTGTTTTTACTTTCAGACAAGGGCAGATAATTTAAACTCAAAGTGTTTATAGCAAGTTAACTCCCTTCAGTTGCTGAAATCTTCGATTCATTTCATGCCATACACTGTATCCCTTTTCAATGTCCCCACTAGAGATTTGTCCAGGGGTCCCCACTAGGGATTTGTCCAGGGGTCCCCTCTAATGAAAAGGGGGCTAAGGATATTTCTTTTTCCCCGTTTTGTCTGTCTGTCTGTCTGTCTGTCTGTCTGTCATCACCCTAGATCTCAATAACCATAAGTCCTAGACCCATGATGTATATATCATTTTGTAGGTCTTGGCCTGCCAAGAAATAGCTTTTTCCATTTCGCGATCTGACCTCTCAGGGCCGTAAAAGGGGCCTTAGTACCGTTTTTTACTATATAAGCTATATTAATAAAGGAACGCTATATCTCAGCAACTATAAGTCCTAGACCCATGATGTATATATCATTTTGTAGGTCTTGGCCTACCAAGAAATGACTTTTTTTCCATTTTGCAATCTGACCTCTCAGGGCCGTAAAAGGGGCCTTTTAAAGTGCTGTTTTTTTACTATATAAGCTATATTAATAATGGACCGCCCTATATCTCAGCAACCATAAGTCCTAGACCCATGATGTATATATCATTGTGTAGGTCTTGGCCTGCCAAGTGTACATCAAAAGTCTATTTCGCGATTTGACCTCTCAGGGCCAAAATATAAGAGATTGTTATGTACCGTTTTGCTTATATTTTAAATATAAATAATAAAAACTAATCAAAGGGGCGTAATCATTATTTATTTTTGTAACAGTTATTCAACATGACTTACTTGTCCTTTTAATATCTTTTTTCAGATATATGCATTACACAATTGAATTTATAAACATTTCCAAAATTTACAAATATTTACTGAAAGATAACAAACGTACTGAAAATGCGCTAACACGTCCTGTGTCCAGAATGGAACAGGCTTAATTGCTTGTTTTCTTTATGACATTGTCTCCTTTGTTGCTTCTAATCACTTACTTGAACGCTTTTGAATGAGGGGGTTGAGGAGGTTGGACAGATTATAATGCTATTGAACCTGCCCTCTATCTACATGTTAATATCTAGACAGAGCAGCGTAACGGGGGGGGGGTAACATTCCAAACAATTGTAGGGGCTTCAATCCTTGAGAGACCCCCCAATCGATTTCGAAATGTATTTCTATTTTTCTTTGCTCCAAAATCGTTGGGGCAGTTGATCAGAGGGAGCTGACGTTTACATAGTTGATCAGATGCCCAGTGGCGTAGTGAGGGTTGGGAATCATGTCCCGGGCGCTACTCACAAAGGGGCGTCAAATGGTATATTTTAAACATAATATTCTACGATTTTCGAATCGGTGGGGGGGGGGGCGCTAAAAAGGTATTGTGCTCCGGGCTCGAGTTTAGCTTGCTACGCCACTGCAGTGGCCCCTAGACTTTCTGGCTAGGGCCCTGATCAAAGTGCAGTAGCTCAAAGACTTCGAGCTACCTAATACCAAACCTCTAACTAATGTAGCCTCGGTGTGTATTTTGTTTTTAAATTATTCTTTTAACTTTTCTTTTACTATATCATTTAACAGAAATTCATTTGATTTATAACACATTGTATTATAATACTAGTTGTACACTGCAAAACCTTTGCATAGAGTTGTATCCCCTTGATAGGTAGGCTAGGTTATTTTTTGGTTTCGGGCAGATCCGATTTTTTCATGATTGTATTTTAAACTGGAATACTGTTGTATTAATTCTTTACTTTCGATTTAACGCAGAACCCAAATTGCTTTTATATATAAATTATAATATTATATGTTACAGTTTATTTTGTGTTTGCTATAATCTAGAGCAGTAGTTCTCAAAGTGTGTGGTTGGCAAGCTGATTAGCATCGAACAGTCTAAAATACAGTGGATTCCGCTTAATTGGGACACCGCTTAATTGGGACAGCCGCTTATTTGGACATATCTCAAAGAAACCAAACGAAGAAGTCAATAGTAAATGTTTATGATTAATTGGGACAGCCGCTTAATCGGGACAAAAAGCCTCGGTCCCGATGTGTCCCAATTAAGCGGAATCGACTGTATTGATAATTATATAATTCAGAAAATGCTCATTCTCTTGAAACTTTTTTTCTTTTGGTCATTTTATTTGTTTTGTTTCTTTCTTTATTTTCAGATGGATCACGAAACCAAACAGTTTTTTTTTTTTTTTGAGGTTTGTGAGCAGGAAAAGTTTGTGAACCACAGTGTTAGACATTTCACAGCCTTGCTATTGTTGATTCATTTCGTTGTTATTACACGTGATCTAATTGTGTTCCGTAGGACACATTTGACTGATGCCCCGTTAAACCGCTACAGGAGACATGTAACGAGTGAGCAAATGGTAGACCTGTGCTCACTCACGTCACTGCCGATTGTATCGCAGACCATTAGATAACAAAATTTGACCCAATTATCTCACTCCTAAAGCATTTTGTGTAAAAAATAAATAAATAATTCAACCAATCGCACTCTTCCACCCTTCGTATATCTATACCCCACCAGACACCCCCCCCCCACTGCACGCAAACATACACTCACACAAACGAACACACACACACATACAACATACATCTCGCCTTCAGGCGACAAATGTAAGTAGGGCTATACATACGGCGACACAACTTGGAATATTTTCAATTCCCTCGCTCTCAGAACGAGGCAAGCAGACAGGAATTTTGTAGCGGAAACGAGCAGCCATGACATTTGCTCTTTTACAAATATATGTAGGTTTTTTTTTTGCATTTATCAACGAGTCTCTACAATAATAATGGCACAAATTTAGTGGGAAGGGTTGCGGATGGGGTGGTTACAGTAAAGGAGTGTGGGAGAGAGAGAGTGTGTGGTGTGTACAACTGCTAAGAGTAGAATGTACACACAGTAGATGATGTACACGTCAGGGTATGCTCCAAGTCAAATGGGTGGGGCCGGCGTATTGTCGACGAAAGGTGGTTTCGCTTTCTGCATAGATTTGTGATTAAAAATGGCTGTAGACCTAAAGCGATAAAATTAGTTATTTGACAGCATTAATAAATAATTTACAAAGTCTTCTTCACTTTTATAGTAAACATTGCGTGCGAGTTTTTAATTTAGTGTTGTTGTATGCATTTATAGTTCATGTAGTATGGTGGAAACTGGCGATAGGAAAACAGGTCCTAACAGATTAATGCAGTTAGCTCCCTGTTTGACAAGATTCAAACACAAAATTAGGAACTCTCAGTGTAAACGCTTAGCAGAAACCTCGAAGACGGTAAGTAAAATGATATACAAATGCAACCTTTCCCTCCTACACCCACCCACCCCTCACACTTTCAACACACATACACGGAGTGTAACTCGCTGGTCATTGGCTTATACAACAGTTTCCAGATTGTTGAGAGTCATAGAGTATTTCATCTACCGT
Organism: Bulinus truncatus; assembly: GCA_021962125.1. Taxonomy (NCBI): domain Eukaryota; kingdom Metazoa; phylum Mollusca; class Gastropoda; family Planorbidae; genus Bulinus; species Bulinus truncatus. The sequence continues at coordinate 171,585 of JAGDYQ010000056.1, forward strand.
GGTCTGAATGGCAGGGCTTAGGCCGATTTTGACCGATTGCCCCAAACTGGGCCCCGCGTCTGGCAGGCGCCTCGCATTTTACATTTAACTAATAGTGATAGTTGCTATTGAGCCCCGGAATTCGTAATGCGGGCCTTTGTGGTCCCTAACAGATTGAATGGACCTCTGTTTGGGTCGATGTAATAATGGAGGGGTAAAACATATGTATACACCAGAAGAAAAGACAGTGGATAAAATCAACACATTTAGAAATCATTAGAGGTGTTTTTACAGATGATGCCAACTAAAATCAACACATGTAGCAATAGTTAGAGGTGTTTTCACAGATGATGCCAACTAAAATCATCACATGTAGAAATAATTAGAGGTGTTTTACAGGTGATGCCAACTAAAATCATCATATAGAAATAATTAGAGGTGTTTTTACAGATGATGCCAACTAAATAGATGTTCTGAAAAAAACTAAAAAAAAAAAAAGAAAAACATAACAAAGTTATCAATGTAGACCCTACACAAAGAACAACATTCCACTGTCCAGCCATTAAATCAAGACATCAAACTGGAAAAAGGTGTGGGGGGGGGGGAGAAGTATAGAGAGCTGCCAACTCCAAGGTGAATGTAAGAAACATTTCTTTCTTCTCTCTCTCTCTCCTCTCTCTCTCTCTCTCTCTCTCTCTCTCTCTCTCTCTCTCTTACACGTTTTCTACCTTTCTAGATTATTTCTTTTTTTTTTGTTCTGTGTTTTGTTTTGTTGTATTTCAAGGGCTGAAGAGATCGAGAGAGACAGAGGGATGGTTGGCACCCCCACCTAGACTCGAGACGACAGTGGTGCCGCCTATGTTTTTTTTAAGACTCAGGGGGAAAAAATGAAGTAGTCTACGAGTGCTTACGCCCTCAGGCAACGGGCTCGGGTTTTATCTCCAAACGACTTGTGTGTGTGTGTGTGTGTATGTGTGCATGCGTAGTGTATACATGTGTCTGTTCGCGCATGCGTGAGCCAGCATATGAAGAGGGCCTGAATTTCTACCTCTTATCATTCTTAGCTGTATGTAGTTTTTTTTTAATCCATTTTTGTTATTATTATCGGTTCTATGCGTCACCGCGCGTGTGTGTGAGTAAATATTGTTTTATTTTACTCAGCTTAGCGCGCGCTTTTACTTCAAGTCAAGAGCGAGTACTTATAAAATAAAAAAAAATACACCGATTAGGTCTCATCCGCTGAACGGTCTTCCCCCATAAACATCTTTCCCCTCTATCTCCCCCCACCCCTCCCCAGCGCTCCCCCTCCCCCCCCACACTCCCGTCCCCGGCCTCCACCGTCGTTCGTTCGTCCCACACGAGCGCTGGCACGGGGCGTTGTTATGTCCCATTATTCAAGTCAATTGTAGGATCACAAGTTGTAGCGCATTAGGGCAATTATCTCTCAGATGTAGCAGTAATGAAAGATAATGAATTGATTGGCTGGCGACTGTAGCTCTCAGGCCTATGAATAAAATATTAGTTATTTTTTTTATTTTTTTTTATGTGTCTTAAAGGCTTTAGAAGTAGGTGTTTTTTTCTTGGGGGGGGGGGGGGGGTGTAAAGGGGGGGGGGTGCGTCATTTCTAACAGAGGTAATTACAGCTTTCGTTTTTGGCCCGATTATCTTATTATTTTTAAGTCTTTTTATTCTTAGTTTATTAATTATCATTTTATAGGAAGTGTATTAGTTTTAAAATCGTATTTAGCGATTGGTTTGTTTTTTTGTTTAACTATTTGTGCGCATGTCAAACGGAAGGAGTTAAGACTCATTTGAATCTTTTGTTTGGCTCTATTGGTGAAGTGTGTAAATCTTTATAAGACTCTGTGAAAATAATGCACATCAAAATAACTCTTTTTTTTTATATTGTGTGTGCATATGCACAAGAAATATTAATGCGTATGACATTATTGATCAAAATAGAAAGAGAGATAGCAAGAATGAATGAAATCAACTAATACGCAAACAAGCAAAAAATAAAAAATAAATAAAAAAGGGACAATAAAATAAGAGAGAAGGAAAAAAGAACGAAGAAATATGAATGAATAAATGAACGAACGAACGAAAGCAAATGAATTTTAAAAAATAAAGGCAGACAGGCGAATATACAGAATCAAAGGCTATCAGTGAAATAGATGGAAAACACACAGTAATTGTAATCGTAAATTTCACAGAGCGCTTAAAGAAATTCGAATATTTATTTACTACAGCATCATGTCTTAAAGTCTAACTGTTCTAAGACGGTAGTCTCTTTTTTATATATATATAAATCTATCTTATTGTCAATCACTTAAAACGACCGCTCTATTGAACGATCACGTGCCACGCAGTTCTAAACATCGACAATCTGCTTTTTATAACTGTCACCTAGTAGGCGATCAGGTGTAAGGAGGTCGATACAAGTATCGCACGATAACGGGGAAACTCATTGAACGATTACAACCACTCCTTTTTTTATGTTTCTCTATAATGAATCTGAAGAGGGGACAGTATCGATTCCAAAAAAACATAAAAATAGGAAAGATGCATCTCTTTCGCTAGGAGACGAGCTTTTAAAGAGGGGCGTTGAGTCGATTCCTAAAGATTTCTTTAAATAAATCTCAATCGTTGATAGTAAATGGGATTGGGGCCGCGACTGTCACAGACAGCTCAAGGGGAGAAGACGGCAAGGAATCACCCACACAAACCCCCACCCCACGCATACACACACGTGAATGTTAGCGACTGTCTCTGTGTGTGTGTGTGTGTGTGTGTCTGTGTGTGTGTGTGTGTGTTGTCTTAATTGAGTCATTGACTAGGCTTCAGGTCGCTGACTTCCGACTAACCGCTTTATTGTCAAATTTGCGTCATTAGGATGCTATTGAACAATTGAAAGGGACGTAATCTGGAGTAATCCTGGCATGCACCATGCAGAGTTAAACTCTCATTGAAATGTAATGCATTGCAAAATTGTGTGTCTCATGAATTGTTTTATTTGCTTTTTTCTTTAGTTTATATTCTCTTGAAATTTTTTTTTCAAGTAATAATAAAGAGCAGATGAGCTATTTAAATGGATTTATTTAATAAACAAAGCTGTCTCTAGGACAAAGAGTAAGCCATATGCCATACACAGATGTATGTTATAGACAGACAGAAGGATAGACTAATAGATAGATATATAGATAGATATATAGATAGATAGATAGATAGATAGATAGATAGATAGATAGATAGACAGACAGACAGACAGACAGACAGACAGACAGACAGACAGACAGACAGATAGATAGATAGATAGATAGATAGATAGATAGATAGATAGATAGATAGATAGATAGATAGATAGATAGATAGATAGATAGATAGATAGATAGATAGATAGATAGATAGATAGATAGATAGATAGATAGATAGATAGATAGATAGATAGATAGATAGATTAGATAGATAGATAGACAGACAGACAGACAGACAGACAGACAGACAGACAGACAGACAGACAGATAGATAGATAGATAGATAGATAGATAGATAGATAGATAGATAGATAGATAGATAGATAGATAGATAGATAGATAGATAGATAGATAGATAGATAGATAGATAGATAGATAGATAGATAGATAGATAGATAGATAGATAGATAGATAGATAGATAGATAGATAGATGTACACATTTACAGAAAACTATAAAAAAAATGCGTAAAAGCATAGAAAGTAAAAATTGAACGAATGAAGTGATGAATATACAGATAGAAAGAAAGATAGAAGAAAAAAATGTAAAGACGAACTAAACTGACCTTCCTTCACCATGCCAACCGCCAGACATTTCTGGAATCTGCAAAACTGGCAGCGGTTTCTCCTCCTTTTGTCTACTGGGCAGTTTTTATCCGCTAGACAGACATATTTGGCGTTTTTCTGGACAGTCCTCTGCAATAACGCAAAATACAAATTGTAATAACAAAGTGTCTCTTGTAATATGATCAGTCTCATATGACAGAAAATTGACATCTTATTGTAATAAAAAATGGCTGGTGTATATGACAATTTTTAGCTTGACTTAAAGGAGTTTTCCACTCTTGTTGAAACATTTCTTGAAAAATTTAGATGAACCTATATTGAACAATGTTATGTCTGTTAATGTTAACTTGTTATGTTCGACTTAAGTGGTGGGGAAACTTTTTTAACCGCGGGCCACGTGGGTTCTTAAAACTTTGACAGAATGGCCTAACCAAGGGCAGATTATAGGGAATCTAAAAATACTAGTCATCCCGCGGCGTAAAATACGCCGCCTTATCAATCAATATAATTGTTGTAATTATATTTTTTAAATAAGCAATCAAACAAAATAACAGGCTGACATGTTCGGAGAAAATACATGGAATGCAAAGTTGCACTTTGACCTAACCCGAGCGAAACAGTGCGAGGTGTCGTCTGTGACGTATTCGTGAATTCCACAACCTATAAATAGTCCTGCGTCTTCAAGTTGTGTTATATATATATATATATATATATATATATATATATATATATATATATATATATATATATATATAATAGCTGTACCCTGCAAAACCTTTGCATAGAGTTATATCCCCTTATGCTTGATCGCTAGGCTAGGTTATTTTTTGGTTTCGGGCAGATCCGATTTTTTTTCATGGTTGTATTTTAAACTGGAATACTGTTGTATTAATTCTTTACTTTCGATTTAACGCACACTGGAAATGAGTATTATTATATATAAATATATATATATATATATATATATATATATAGAAGAAGATTGACATAAATTATGTGTAAACGTATTGGCCTGCGTGCCGTAGTTTGCCCATGTCTGTTCTAGTTTGACACGCGTGTCGTGATATTAAGGAAACATTCTCAAATCTGAGTCACTGGCCTCCATATGTATATAAATTGAGGCCGTTGTACGTACCTTGAAGAAACCTTTACAACCCTCACAGGTTCTCACACCGTAATGCTGGCAGGCTGCGTTGTCCCCACACACGGCACACAAGAGACTCTCTTTGATGGGCTGGCTGCCGTCCCGCAGGGGCGGGGATCTGTTGTGTGGCGTAGGCGGTGTGCCTGGCGACTGCAGCTGATATTTCTGTAGTTCGAGGCTGCGCACGGATAGAAACACCGTTAGACGATGGAGTCACAAGAGACATGGGAATATAACGTTTGAAATGTAACATGAAGGGACAAACTGATAGAAGGATTGATATGACATTTAGACTATGTCGTGGTCTAAGTTTATAAAATATTGATGTAAGACTAATTTTCAAATTATATTACTACAGATACACTTATGTATTGTTATTACAAAAAAATTCTCTTAAACACTGAGTAATATATTATAAATGTGCATTTTAAATAGTATCGGTTCATACAAAAAAGACATTGACTTACTGACTGTAACTTGCGATTTAATTTTCTTTTTTTTTTAATTTGTAAGTATTACTATGGGTGAAGTAAATCATTGTTGTAACCCTCAATATACATCTAAGGGAAAACATTCAATAAATGTGCCACGTATGGTGTCAATTCATGCCTACTTTTTTAAAGCTAAAATACACACAGACACATGTAGACATTATTTAGAACCCCAGACAGACATATATGTCCGTGTCCTGAAAGCAGGTAAAGACATGAAATAAAATCGGCCCTTCTTTATTGTATTTTAAGGATCTCCGCGATTTTTTAACCGCTTCATCATACAAGAAAATAGCAAGAAAATCTGAATCTTTGGACCTTCTAGAAACTCTCAAAATAATGCCTCTTTCTTTTTGGTATCAAACCTTAGATCTACAATAGCCCTGGCTCTTTATTGTTTTGTGGCCACTTTTCTAAAAGTGCCATAAGGGGGTCTCAAAATGTAGGAAAGGCTGTGTTGGCAACCATGTACTAAGAATTTTACATCACTGCAAATTATGGAGTACTAAAGTAACATTAGAGACTAATTAATGAGAATGGCGTGTGAAGTTCCTGTAAGGATGAGATGAAATCTCTCAGATCCTATAAACCACTAATGGTACGGTTTTTATTGTGCCCTTCTATCATTTTCATTCCCACCATAGGCAATAGTGCAATGGCCATGGAGGCACCACGGGAGATATATCGGGGGACTTTAGCCATGACCTGGAATATCCATTAAGAATAGTAAAGTTGTTCAATAGTAGATAAAAACTCGACTTACTTGTCAGCGTTAGGCGGTGTGGGAATGGTCAGCGACGTCCGTCTGTGTGAGTGATGCATGTGCGTTGAAGGGTGGGCCGGCATGGACAGGGAGAGGTCCCCCCTGTAGGCGTTAGCGTGAGGCACCCCGGGCGACGGGAAAGGCATGCCCGGCGGACAATGCCCGCTCTGCCCGCCGTAGAAAGCAGGGTGGTAGGACTGGAACAGCGCTGGGCCGTCCGAACAGTAAGGGCTCGATGCCGAGGCGTCGTAGGCTCCGTGGCAGTAAAGGTGGGTGGGCTTCTGGTCCAGGTCCGAGTAGCCCAACGAAGACTGGGGAAAGACTAAGTCCTGGGTGCTGCCATCGGAGAAAGCGTGCTTCTGGTAAACTTTGGATACGTCCATTGCGAAGTGAGACTTGTTCGAGGGTTCCATGTATCTCTGCTGCTGGCTGTAGAAATCGGCTTCGTGGCCGGGGAACCCAGGGCCGTATACGTCCTCCACCATACCGTGCGAGGGGGCCACTGAGTACTTATCGATGGGCCCCGTTTCCACGAACATGTTGGGCAACGTTGAACTGTTTGTGTTGGAGCTGCTGTTGTTGCTGGAGCTGTTGTTGGTGTTGCTATTGTTGTTGGCGGTCGTGCTGTTGTTGTTGTTGTTGTTAAGGGAGGTGATGCTGTTGTTGGTTGTGGTCGGCACGGACGAGGATACGTAAGAGCCGTGCTTGTCCCTGGCGTGACTGCTGTAGCCGCTGTCGAAATTGTACGTGTCGAGGTAGCCCTGCCCACTCACGTGATGCTGCTGCTGCTGCTGAGGATGGCTGTGCTCGAAATTAAGCCCGCTGGACTGGCTGTTGTCGTAGCCGGGGGAGAAGTGGTCCGGGGAGAGGTCGTCACCCCCGTACGACGCCACATCCGGCTGGAAGTCGTGCATCGGTAGCGAGAACGAGGCGGCCAGGATGTTGATGTCGGCCATCGCGGACTGTGACGTCAGCGGGCTCGGGTAAGCACCGGAAGCGAAATGACTTCCGCCTAGAGCTCCTCCTGTTTCGTAGCTGGCCTGTGGGAGGAGAAACAAACGAGGGGGTAAGAACGTCATAAAGTTGTTTGTAGGCACTGGGGGAAGCAGGAAACGGTTTGTTTATTATAACAACGGCAATGCGACTTTAAACTGTTATACTGAGACCTGACTGCAGGCCTTCTTGGCATGGCACGGATAGACGACTACCACTTCTTGTATTTCAAGAGTGTGTGTGTGTGTGCATGGATATCAGGGCTGCCAATATAGATGTTTTTAATCAATATATATATATATATATATATATATATATATATATAACAAATAGTCTCTCACACACACACGTAGACAGTGATTTTAAAGTTGTCTTATATTTTTTCATGCGATATAGCAGAGACTTTTTTACATGGGATTCAATGTGAGATTTTTTAAAATTTATTTCTGGCACCATTTGCTATCCATTAGCTGCGGTATTAGGAAAAAAAGGCGTTAGCTGCAAGTGATACATATAATAATATCATCAATAGATCTGTATAAATCATATTCGGTCATTTAGATTATTTTTTTTAAAAAGCTAGGTTATTTGATGTATGTATTTTTAGTATAATAAATCTTTTTTTCTAGATAAGTCATTAATGTAGTAGTTGGCACTGATAAATCGTGTTCAATATGTCTGTCATTTTACTGTCGTCTTTTAATAAATAATTGGGATCTCACCGAGCACCTATCCCCCCCCCCGGTCTACAACGCCCTCCAATAAAAACTGTTCGATTTTCTGCCTCCCGCATATAAAGAAAGCAGACGACAATAGAAGGAAAGGTCAAATTTAAATAGAGCAATAGCTGCAGAAATTACAATGATATATATATATATATATATATATATATATATATATATATATATATATATATATATATATATAAATTATATAAATATAAATGATGTTTAACAATTCATTTTTAAAACAAAAAGTGTTCAAACCAGAAAAAGATTTATATTTCTGTCGTTATTTCTTTAGGTTTTTTTTCAATACATATTCGTATTATTATTAGTTTTGTATTTATTGGACCTACATACGTCATCTTAATATTTGATTATTTCATTGTTTCATTGTTTTTTTTTACAGAGATGTTTCTTTCCCGCGATTATCGTCTAATGTCATTGACTAAGGTTTTACGCACTCTTAGATCAACAATCACTCGGCGAAATGATTCTGTTGTTTTAATCACGTGACCCGGGGTGGCGTCAGGAGTCATATTAAGTCGGAGGGATGACATATTTGGCCAGATGACGTTGAAGCAACACTTTGATAAAAGAAAAAAAAACAACAAAACTCTCACACAAACGCGCACACACACACAGCTGATCACTGAAACATGAACGCCTCATTACATCGATTTGTTATTTGGGCGACAAAACGGCCCAAACACACGGCGCTTAACAGACGGATGAAATGGGGTGGCTTGATTTATGGTTCTCCCCCTCCTACCCATAATTCCTCCTGTGCACCCACACACACACACCCGATGTTCTTACCCCATCCCCCCACACCCACCCCCACCGCCAACGGTATGGGTCCGGCCGAACCCTAACGCGTGGCGAGTCTCACATTTTCCCCCCTTCTCGGTCACCCGCCACAACATCGGTCTGACTCTGGGTTGCGCCCCTCGGGGAGGAGGGTGTGTGGAGGGGGGGGGGGCGGTGAGAGTCGGGTAAAGAGCGCCCCTCCAGACAGCACAGATGAGCATGTTGTTGTTGTTTTTATTCGTCGCCAACGACGGCCCTTGCACGTGACCTCCGTTTAGGGGGGGGGGAGGGACGTAAGTCGAGGCCTGGCCTTGTTCGGGAAAATTAAAAAAAAAAAAACACCGCCCGGGAGGTAGGGGGAAGGGGGTGGGATCGAGTCGCTGACTGATAGTAGGATGACTTTTGTTTCATCTCATCATTTTCTTTCGGCGTTCAGGGCGCAGACAGAAGGGCGTATGTTGGGGTAGTGGGGGGGGGCGGGGGTCGGGGAGGGGGCGGCTTGTAGACTGAACGTATGGTCTCTTTAGTGACACCCATGAAATTAGTTCAATTTTGTTTCGTTTATTTATAGATCTCTAGGGCATAATATTGATTGTAATTATTAATATAATTATTAGTGTAATTATCAGAATAAAAAGTTTTGACAAAAAAAAAAGTTAGTTCCCTTTAAAAATGTATTTAATAATCCTACTTCATTTTTTAGTTCCCTTAAATACTGTAAAAAAAAACAAACGACAAGTTCCCTTTAAAACTATTTTTTTGAAAAATCTTGTTCCCTTGAAGTCTTTTTAATACAAGCATTTTTTTGTACTTTATGAATTTAAAAAATCTAGTTCAATTGAAAACAAAACTTTAAAAAATGATTATTAAAGGCGATGCATTACATGTCAAACTCTAGTCTCGTAATCCATTTAACATTGTACATTATATGTGCACTATATTAATTTGGCATAGTTGGTTAATGTGACACAGTTGGTTAATGTATCACACTTGGTTAATGTGACACAGTGAGTTAATGTGGCACACTTGGTTAATGTGACACAGTTGGTTAATGTAACACAGTTGGTTAATGTGGCACAGTGACAATGTGGCACAGTGAGTTAATGTGGCACACTTGGTTAATGTGACACAGTTGGTTAATGTGACACAGTGACAATGTGTCACAGTGAGTTAATGTGGCACAGTTGGTTAATGTGACACAGTTGGTTAATGTGGCACAGTGACAATGTGGCACAGTGATTTAATGTAGCACAGTTGGTTAATGTGACACAGTTGGTTAATGTGGCACGGTGAGTTAATGTGGCACAGTTGGTTAATGTGACACAGTGACAATGTGGCACAGTGATTTAATGTGGCACAGTGACAATGTGGCACAGTGATTTAATGTGGCACAGTTGGTTAATGTGACACAGTTGGTTAATGTGGCACAGTGAGTTAATGTGGCACAGTTGGTTAATGTGGCACAGTTGGTTAATGTGACACAGTTGGTTAATGTGGCACAGTGATAATGAGGCACAGTGAGTTCATGTGGGTCTTTATTGAGTATTGTGCCATCTTCCATGTGAATTATAAATTATTGTTTTGTATTGACGCCGAGTTTGTTTGCACTGAATGTAGTTCTACCGTTTAACTGACCATGGTGTCACTATGGCAACTGCAAGAAATACCAGATTGAGGCTATCATTGACCTCATGCGTGTCCACTCTCGCCTTATAGTCTGGGCTAGTATCATGGCACCTCCCCCCCCCCGCACCCCTCTGATATTTTGTGATCGTGCGCTGTCTTTGTCAAAGAATTGAAAGAAACTGGCGTAATCCAATTCATCACTTGAAATATGAAACACAAATACTCCTATGTCCCTCCCTCCCCCACACCCACTACCCTTCCCCATCACTACCTGCCACAGTCAAATGTCCAAGAAACAGTTTGGTACTCTTCTACTGTTTCAGTATCACGCCCGTCGTCCCCCCCCCCCATCTTCACCGCATTGCTCCCCCTAACCCCCGTAACCTCATCCTCATTTATCCAACCAAAAACTCCACCCACACTCCTCCCCGTCACAAGCAAGTGGGGGGGGGGCATTCAAGCCAGTGACAGTCATAAAGACAACAATTGATTAAAATCCTTGCCCCACTTCCCATTGACTTTGGTTCTTTTTATAATGACTTGTGTCTTCCCATGACTTTTTGCGGTGTATTCCTTGAGTCTTTTTCTACGGGTGTGGTGGGGGTGGGAGAAAAATTCCGTTTATTGGTCGATTTTTCATATTTAGTGACGGCGGTCCCTCTCGTGTACTTCTAATGGTGTCATGATTAAGGGTAACCAGGGTGAGATAAAGAGTTATTGTTTACTAGTACAGTCCAAAAGATAGACGACTGTGTCATACTTTGTTGAGTGTTGAATTGATACCGGTGTGCAGATTTTGGATTCGCTGCACGGATATTTAGACTCGCTTTCTTAAAGTTTCTTTCTTTTTTTCTACTGTAGTTTTTTATTATTTCTTATAATATTGCACAAAGAAAATTTTAAGCCAGAAGATGAAATACTGAAATGTTGACCCTTTTTGTTTTCCTCTACTGTTGACCTGACACGTTTTACCTTTGAATACCACGTGATTGTTCTGCGTGATGCTGCCGGAGGTTTTTTTGACTAAAATGAATGACTGTCATTGGTTGGTGGGAGATCACGTGGTTAGCCAAAGCGCAGCCATTTTTTTTTTAAGATTAATACAATAATTCAACCAATGACTGGCAAACCAAACACTTAAGACTTAAAATGTGATATTTTGGTGAAAAATGTATCGCCAGTCGAAACACATGTTTGAATGGAACTATAATCAAATTTATTTTGCCTTCTTTTGCGAAATAAAAAGTTAGCCAAAATACTTTAAATTTTATACATTCAAAGAACATACCACTAGAAAAAAACTATCATTTCCATTTAACTCATCTGAATTTTCCCAAGTGAAATTTGTTTCAAAGTCGTTCCGCAAGTCCACCCAGCTTTAAATGTGTACCTAACTTTTAAGTAGGGGAAGTAAAGGCGGCTGGGCGTTGTGCTAACCACACAATCCCTTCATATGCCGAGGTTATAGAAACAGATGAATTCTACACTTCATCTGCCCATACGGCCTGTTTGAGCTAAGGGAACTTTACAACCGATAACCATAACACATATTTCGACCAATTTCTTTACTAGTCGAATGAATTCACGATCAATGAACTTAAGGTCAGGAATTATAAATGGTTCATACGTTTTATTAGAAGTACACAAAAATATAATTTGAACTTCGTGTTCTTTGCTAAAGTACATAACATACACATTGTTCCAGCTAGGTTAGCTTCACTTTATTTTTTCAAGTTTTTTTTTGTATATGTTGTTGCTTGCTTTGTTCTTAATTGTCAATTCGCCAACTGCCAAACTCTGTCGTCTTTCCCGGATTATTGATGGGTTGTGACACAATTATCAAGGGTTAATGGCAATAAAAAAAAATCAAAAAAAAAAAAAAAAAAAAAAAAAAAAAAAAAAAAAAAAAAAAAACATGACAATAAAAAAAACATGACAATAAAAAAACATGACAATAAAAAAAACATGACAATAAAAAAAAACATGACAATAACAACTTTACTCCAAAAAAAAAAAAAATCACCTCTATGGATTGCGACAGTTTTAGCTCGGAGGTAAAAATAAAGCAATTTATGTCACAGAAATAGAAATGTCGATATACGAATATACGAGGATGTGTCCATGAACTTGAACCTATCGACATGTTTGACCTATCCGTCGTGTGTGTGTGTGTGTGTGTGTGTGTGTGTGTGTGTACGACAGGTCAATGCAGAAATAAACGTGGGTAGGTAAGGGATGGGGGCGAGGGGGTCGTATCTTACATTTATTTGAAGAAGATCCATGGCCAAACTAAACGGGGTCAAGTTGTCACGTGAGATTTAAGAATGTTTTCGTGTTTTGTCAACAGGTTGAAAATGTCACTCTCGCTGGTGGGAAGGGGGGAGGAAGGGGGAAGTGTGTTGCTGTAAGGATAAAAAAAATGTGGTTGAAAGAGAAACAAAAATCCAATATTTACAAAAATATCAGGCATTACCTCAAGCAATCAAATGATTTTTACTTTGCTTTAGTTTATGACAAAACAAATCTTCGAACTTTTAGTGTCATTACGAAATCAATAAAATTTACTCAAGACTATTTTTCCGTGATTTAAAATTTGATCATCTTCCGCTTCTGAGCCAAATGTTATTTATTGTATGCTAAGATGGAGCAGTAAGAAACAATTTATGACGTCAAATAAATCATTGTTTTTTTTTTCATAAACTTCACTTTTTAGTACCGGCAAAAATTATTTCCGACAAATCTTTTACAGGTGGAACATTGACATCACGAACTATTGATGTTAATAAATGTAGTCATCAGTATTCGGCCTAATGTCAGGGGGGCAGGGAAAAGCCGGATAGATCTAAGCTCAATAAATAAATACACCCTTACAAATGTATTCTATAAGAAAAATTTGTTTATTTCTTCTATTGTGTACGCCAGATAAGTTGAAAGACAAAGTATTAATTGTTTTTTTTTAATATTACAATAAAATCCTATAGATTATTGCTTTTCTTAACGTTGCTAAGGGACGGATGGCCGTGTGGTGTAGATACTCGACTGTCGACCTGAGAGTCCTGGGTTCGATCCTCGGTGAGGCCCATGGAAATTTTTACAGGTGAAATTTGGTACAAAGTCGTCCCACAAGTTCACCCAGCTTTAAACGGGTACCTGACTTTAAGTTGGGGGAAGTAAAGGCGGCTGGGCGTTGTGCTAACCACACAATCCCTTCATATGTCGAGGTTATAGAAACAGATGAATTCTACACTTCATCTGGCCCGATGGCCCGTTAGGGCTAAGGGAACTTTACTTTTACTTTTTTAACGTTGCTAAGGTGACCGGTACAACACCGTAGAAAATAAATTATACTCTTCGCTAGCCAATGACTTGATAACCCCTACCCTGACACACATAAAAAAAAACCTACTTGAGACTGAAGCAGCAGCATGGGTCTGTCTGGTCCTAACAAAGTTCCACCGTGAGCCGACTCGCTGTCCTGCTGGTGCGGGAGTGGTGGCGGAGGGTTCTGACCAGTGGTCAGCTGCTGCTGTTGATATCCCTGATGCGGCTGTAGCTGTAGCTGCTGGTGCTGCTGCTGTTGTTGCTGATGATGCTGCTGTTGATGGTAAGAGTGGTAAGGGTGCGAGAGGTAGTAGCGCCGACTGAAGTCGTAAGTGTTCGAGCCCGGGGAACCGCTGAAGGTCGGACTGGGGCACTGGCCGGTGTTGGTGATTCCTGGGTGGAGGAAACAAGAAGGCGAAATAATAAAAAAAAATGTTGACCACAACTGGACGATACGAAGCGAGAGATATCAAGAGATTAATTATTAATTAGATATATTTATATATATATCAATATATTTATATATATATCAATATATTTATATATATATATCAATATATATATATATTATTTTTTTATGGAATGAGGGCTGGGGCGGGGATTTGATTTGAAAAATAATTTTAAAATGAGTTCAATGGTTCTCAAAGGTTGGGGGGGGGGGGCAATGTTCCCTCCAAGCTGAGCGCGTGAGCGATCGCTCACACGAATTCAGAGCGTTGCTCATACTACACGTACGATCGCTCACTCCGGCGGACGACATCGCTTAAATCGCTCACAAATTTTGGGCCTCAAACAAAATGTCACTCAGAGACAAAAATTTTTGCTCACTTCATACCACACCGTAGAGGGAACATTGGTCTCCAGTATTATTATAGCTACATAAGAGAGAAAATATAAAATTCATTTTCAGCTTTCGTTACTATTTATTCTACTGATAGATCGTGAAAGGCAAATAAGGGTTTATTAATGGGTGGTTTACTAATGGGTGGTTTACTAACGGGTGGTTTACTAACTTTAAACAACAACTTAATATGAGATAAGATGTATGTTCGGCCCTAACATTCGTTAAAACATGACCAGGTAAATATATCTAAAATAAATTAAGAAAAAAATAAATGATATTATTGTTTTATGTATATATATAAAATAACGTATATGTATGCCATAATTATTTAATTCAACAAATATTTAAACGATGCAGAGCAGTGTTTCTTAAACTTTTACATTTCGCTGCCCACAATGACAACTTGGTTTTGTTTTTTGAGACAACAACAGCTCTAAAAAACTAAAATTAAGAAAAGCGAATGAAAAAAGTCATTTCTTTTTTATAATAGACTAGCTGTACCCTGCAAAACCTTTGCATAGAGTTATATCCCCTTAGGCTTGATCGGTAGTCTAGGTTATTTTTTGGTTTCGGGCAGATCCGATTTTTTCATGATTGTATTTTAAAGTGTAATACTGTTGTATTCATTCTTTCGATTTAACGCAGAGCCGAAATCGCTTTTATATATATTATTCTTAATTTTTCGCTGCTTTTCTTCTGCAATATGACGCGCTTTTAATTTTTGTTGACTCATTAGAGAAAAAAGAGTTATCACCCATGCAAGCATAGATTGTGAATCTAAATTAAATTTTGTGGCGACCCACCTGAATTCGACCAGACGGTCTCTGTCCACACTTTAAGAACCATTGTTGTAGACACATTTAATTACATTAGAGCTAAATTAATTTATTATCTTGTCAAACGTATAAATGTTCGTTACAATTATTAAAAAAAACCATCACCGAAGCTTCCATAGCCATTATCTCATTAAAATAATATTGGAAATTCTTTATTTTCAAATATAAAATTTTAAACTTCAATTAATTTTTTCCCCTTATCCAACGCACTAATGCAGGGACAAACTCACAAACTATCACATACACACACATACAAATACGCTATATATTAATATATATATAAAGAAGAATGCATGTATTAATAGTTTACGTATGTAGAGATCTAATTAAAACTCATCTATTTCTGATATATATATTTGTTAAACATTCATTAAGCCTTACCACCATACACAGAGAAATGAGCAGATTCATATTTATAATTTGCTTTGTGTTAAAAGTGCACGTTAATAAATTAGACAAAAAGTCAGATGAAATGAGAATCAGTTAAATTCACATACACACAAACGCACACGCACACAAACCGTTTTCCCTCATCAACTCCTTCCCTCCCTCTTCCCATTGTCTATTTTGTTTTGTTCAAATCAGGTCGACGACCGACCCAAGTCTCCATTAAAGAGTTCTGTGGTTATCTCATTTAAAGCATGTTTATCGCTTCTTATGTGTGTCACACATCTTTTAGCATTAAATGTCAGAATGATGCCCAATCCATGCACAGCCATGTAAGACCCCACCCCCCCACTCCACCCCAGCCACCCCCCTCCCCCCACCCCCCCCCCAGTCCATATTTTCAGAGATGATGATTGGCGCATTAGGAAAAAATTCCGTCTGTGGCCCATCTTTGCATTTAATAGGAAGTAATATTTAAAGGGGTACAATGAAGTCAGACGATTGCCTGCTTCGTTTTGCCTACTTCGCTTTGCCTACTTCGTTTTGCCTACTTCCTTTTGCCTACTTCGCTTTGCCTACTTCATTTTTCCTACTTCGCTTTGCCTACTTCGATTTCCCTACTTCGCTTTGCCTACTTCGTTTTCCCTACTGCGCTTTGCCTACTTCACTTTGCCTACTTCGTTTATCCTACTTCGCTTTGCCTACTTCGCTTTTCCTACTTCACTTTGCCAATCTATGTTTTTTTATATTTCGTCTAGTCCCCGAAAGTTGAATCTGTTTATCTCTTACATCCTGTAAACCTCTGTTGAGACGGATTTTTTTTACGGTGCCCTTATTTCATTCCCCACCATATCAGGGAGTGCAATAGCAACGAGGCGCTAGTGGAGACCTGAAAAATTTGACTTTGGTTGGTTCTCAGATGTGGCCATTGGGGAACATTACCCGACCTGCCCTATCACCGTATAGTACGGTAAACAAACATTGAAACGGCGTTGAATTGAACTCTGGAAAAAAATACTTTTGAATGTAGAATTGCGCAGCTAACGTCTATAAATAGAAGTTTATGTGACGTAATGTTAAATTTCACAAACGTAACTCTGACAAAAGTGGCATTTAATTAGTTATGATCATTAGATGCGCAAAAAAATATCTTTTGTGTCGGTAAAGAATAAACTCTTCGCTAATAGATCAATAATAGTACACACACACAAAAAAAAGTTACAATTGTGTTAACAAAGTTAACAATGTCTCTCACGATATAATTCTGTAAATATGTCAGTAATTTATATTAAAGTAAATTTTACATCGCACTTATAGGACTCAATATACAAATGATTTCAAAAATGTTCCACTAAAGTTAACTTTCATATCATTAAATTATATGGCACAATGAATTTCCGAAATAAGTTAATAAAGTTTGCCTGAATAGTCAACTTTAGAAAAAAGTCTAGCTTTCAACACTGATACACATGTAATCTCTGAGACAAAATGACCATTGAATAAATAAATATACGTCAACATAAAATGAATCCGATTAAATAAATCCTCGAA
The DNA here is from genome assembly GCA_021962125.1 of Bulinus truncatus. Taxonomy (NCBI): domain Eukaryota; kingdom Metazoa; phylum Mollusca; class Gastropoda; family Planorbidae; genus Bulinus; species Bulinus truncatus. The sequence goes on from JAGDYQ010000056.1 coordinate 188,871, forward strand.
CCAAATGTTTCCTCCAACCTTTTCAACTCACTGACAGACTTGTTTTGCATTAACAAATTCTCTGCCGAAGCAAGTAATATAATATTTATTTATTGCTATTGATTCAACATGGACGCTTTGGTTATTATTCAATTGGATGTGATGTGAAAATGACATTTCCTCTGGTATATAACTCTATAAATAACTAAAAGCAAACGCCGACAATATAAATAAGTTGCACGGCATAGTTCAAAGTGTAAACTGAAGTTTCATGGCATTACTCTTAAGTCTAAAAAAAGTAAACGCGACATTACCTAACCGTCCAGAAATAGTCTGGAGGATGAGTACAACTTGTTCGACATTTTGATTCGACCAAATGACAATTGTCATGACAAGAAGATGTCATACAACAATCATCAACAACCATTGTTGACATTTTACTTGCTAAGACGTTTATCTTTTGTATTATTTAATTCTGTCGTCGGATGATAATAATTATACTGGATTGAAATTTGATAATTTACACGCACACACACACACAAACACACACACACACAATCAACGGCAAATTAACCATTATCACACCAATCAATCAACCATTGACACGCCAGTCAAACCTTAACATGCCAATCAACCTTTAACACACCAATCAACCCTTAAAACACCAGTCAACCTTTAACACACCAATCAACCCTTAACACACCAATCAACCCTTAAAACACCAGTTAACCTTTAACACACAAATCAACCCTTAACACACCAATCAATCCTTAAAACACCAGTCAACCTTTAACACACCAATCAACCCTTAAAACACCAGTCAACCTTTAACACACCAATCAACCCTTAAAACACCAGTCAACCCTAAACACACCAATTATCCCTTAACACACCAATCAACCCTTAACACACCAATCAACCCTTAAAACACCAGTCAACCCTTAACACACCAATCAACCCTTAAAACACCAGTCAACCCTTAACACGCCAATTATCCCTTAACACACCAATCAACCCTTAACACACCAATCAACCCTTAAAACATCAGTCAACCCTTAACACACCAGTCAACCCTTAACACACCAGTCAACCCTTAATACACCAATCAACCCTTAACACACCAATCAACCCTTAACACACCAGTCAACCCTTAACACACCAGTCAACCCTTAACACACCAGTCAACCCTTAACACACCAATCAACCCTTAACACACCAATCAACCCTTAACACACCAATCAACCGTTAGCACACCAATCTTTAGTTTGTCACTTTCAGTTTACATTTTTGTTTAGATATCAAGTTTTATCATTTATCGTCAGTTCAGTATCATCTAAACAATGTTTAGTATCATCTAAACAATGTTCAGTATGATCTAAACAATGTTCAGTATCATCTAAACAATGTTCAGTATCATCTAAACAATGTTCAGTATCATCTAAACAAAGTTCAGTATCATCTAAACAATGTTCAGTATCATCTAAACAATGTTCAGTATCATCTAAAGAATGTTCAGTATGATCTAAACAATGTTCAGTATCATCTAAACAATGTTCAGTATCATCTAAACAATGTTCAGTATCATCTAAACAATGTTTAGTAATGATACGACATAGACTTTCTAAGGTGTACTGGGGCCCTAGTCAGACCCTTCCATAGATTATCGGGGGGGGGCCTAGGCCGAATAAACTGGTGGGGCCATCCTAGCGTTAGATATTTAAGGAATCACCATGATGTCGCTTTTGCGATGAAAATTAAAAGATGTTAGAAAAGATGAATAATAAAAGCAAATGACCCGAAACAGTTCAAGGTTTCAACCGTCCAGTTTAGATGTTGCAGATAGATGTTGCAACGGTATAGCGAGATACGTCCTCATTAGAACTCCAAGTAGTGAGTCTGATCATTTGAAAAAATAACAGTACAGAGAGATATATCAAATGTTAGAACTCAAAGTTGCGAGTATGAAGACTAGAAAAGTAATGGGACAAATAACACGTGTATAAACCAATGAAATGTTCCGTCTAACAAGTGCAATTGTTAAATATTCCAGCCAATGAAACACTACTTCTTTACATTTCATAATTTACTCATACGACTGCATAAAGAATAGAACACAATAATTAAATGCAGGAAGTTGATACTTGACACTAGAAGAACATTGTCATTTGTGAATTTACTATCAGCATTATAAAAATACATGTCGTCTGTATAATCAATTTTATAATAAACTTTAAAATCAACTCAATAATCAAAAGTGTATACTTGTGATTCATTACAATTAAACTCACAATCAGATTCACGATTAATAAGTCGTCCTTACAATTGAATGAGTGAACTAAGATTGTAAGAGCTGATCAGATAGTCAATAGTCAGTAAAATGCTGGATTAGGTGCAAGTACCTTACTTGTTGTGCAAGTACATTTCTAATACAGATGTTAATATCAGTCAATGTATCATTCAACGAATCAAATGAAACTGTGTTCAATAGATAAGTAAGTAAATGGTAATAACAAATAACCAATGTTACCGTTTTCATACATATAGGAATTTTTGTTGTTGTTATTGTTGTGTGGCTGTTGTTTGTTATTGTTTTTTTAGAGGCGATGTGTATGTGTGTGGGAGGGGGGTAAGGTTTTAGGTTAAACTATTTGGTGGCCCTAAACTGTGTGCGTAGTCCCTTGTAAGGATGAGATGAAATATTAGATCCTACAAGCCACCAATGGGAATGTTGTTTTACGGTGCCCTTCCTTCATCCTTACAACATCCGCGAGTGCAATGGCCTAGGGGGGGGCACCATTGGAGGCATGGAAGGAACCTTCACCATGACCTGAAAATGCCCCTTGGTTCTCACCGGAGATCGAGACCACAAATGTAGCGTTGCCATGAGATCGACTCTACTGATCGACCTATAATCAACTCAGGGATTTGGGGGCCCGGGGGCCCTTGCATTTGGACATTCGACCCCATGACATGAAATAATGTACTTAATATTTAATGTAAACAAATTTGGGGGGCCCTCCTCAAGCTGGGGCCCGGGGGGACTTTCGAATTTGGAACCCCCCTTCTCCCCACCACCCTAGGTACGCCTCTGAATCAACTGTGTATCAAACGATGACTATTAGGCTACTAGGAACTGTCTTCAAATATAGGCCTATACTACAACAAAGCGAAAATCAAAACATCATTAGGAATTTTTTTCCTTGATTTATTTTGGTAGCCATCTTCATGTATATAAATAATTTTAAATAACGCATTTAGTAATTTAAAATTTGATTCGTTTATGTGGATTTTAGTTGATTTTTTAAAAATATTTATGTATTATAAAGAGAAGAAGATTTTCAGTCGCACTCATTCATTAAATCGATGACAAAGTTTAACAATATACTAGTTTGTATTTATTTTTCTTAGTTTTACATACAAATATTAAACTAGTTCACTTTAAATTTCGCTTTGTGGTGGTTTAAATCAAAAAAGTTTCTAGTATGATAATAGTCATATTTTGTTAAATAAAAAAAGTGAGGTCATATTTAGAGTAACACAGTCTAGATAGATGACCATTGACTACTATACCGCGCGCCTGCAATAATATCGATCTAAAGAGTGAGGATTTTGTTCTTGTTTTTTTAATCTCATAAAAAAAACCTCGTTTGCAAGACATGTGGCCGAGTGATGAAGAGCTCTCGACTGTTGACCTGAGGGTCATGGGTTCGATCCTGGGTGCAATATATGCCCAGCCAGTTTTGAATGGGTACCTGACCATTGTTGGGAAAGTAAAAAAGCGGCTGGGCTTTACATTAACCTACACTCCCATAATATGCCGAAGCTACTACATACACAGATGGATTCTACACTTTATATGCCCCGGGTGGCTCCCTTAGGTCTTTGTTAACTTTTTCATATTTTTTTTTTTAAGTTATGTCTGCACGTTTGAATTTGTCTATGAAAGTTATAGTCTGATATTTTATTTATATATATATATATATATATATATATATATATTTATATTTATATGGTAGTCAATGTGACCGACTGCCCTAGTTTCTGCAACATGGAGTCGTGAAATCAAATGCATCACAAGCCAGTAACAGGTTTGACAATCTTTAACGATGAGATCACATAAGTGATGGATATGAATTAAGTTTATATAATAATTACACGTTTGCCCCTCTATCCACTCTGTTTTTGATGATTATTAAAATTTAACAAATGCACACTTGACTTACTAAATACACTAATAGACCCTTAGTGACTGAAATAAAAGTAAACAGATTCCATTTTGTTTATTATAATTTAATTAATAAATTGACCTTTAGTGCTAATATATGTTACAGTTATCTTCCTTCCTTTGTTTGTTGTTAATACGATTTACTGCACAAATATTAATTCTGTTTAGATATTTAATGAACAGATCAAGAAGAGTTAACTCGTGCCATTAAAAACAATGACATTAAATTTGAATGTGACAAGTTACTCCCCCTTACTTATCTACTTTGTTAATTTATATCAAGAGATATACTGTAAATTTATAAATAGTACACTTATCAATCTTTATGCATGAAAGAAGTCACATGAAACATGTGACTGTTAAATAGACTTAAAAACAAAAATGACATTTATGATTGTGACAGACTGACATTCCCCGCACCGATCGATTTTAACCTACTATGAACTACATATTTGTAAACATTATTAGTGTTAACACTATTAGTCTTATTAAATGAAAGAGAAGTCAATAATATGTGACCGTTAAACTTAATAAAGAGATATGCCATCGGTCGATTTTAACATAATATATACAGCAAAACTGTAAATATTATTAGTATTACTTCTATTGGTACTCATAGTCTTAATAAATGAAAGAGCAAGTCAACATGTTACAGTTAAACTTTGAAAACACAAACAAAAAAAAAAGTGACATTTATGAAAGTGACAAGAGATGACACCTCCTTACCTCCGCGGCCTCTATTGCTGTTATTATTATCACTAGAACACGATGACGACACAGTGGGTGAATTAGATTTGAATTTCATGCCGACGAACATCAGATCCCATCTCGTGTCCCGGGTGCGTCATGATTCAATGACAAAATTTTACACTACTGGCTCTAGGCCCTTCCCCCCTAAGATGTTTTGAAGCGAACTACTGACAATACGCCCCCCTCCCCCAACCACCCACCCATCCCCATCGAGGATAGAGAGAGAGAGAGAGAGAGACAGAGGGGGGGTGATTCCAGACAGGCGCGTCCAATAGGAAGACGGGAAAGATTGTTTTATGTTGTTTTTTTTTTTCCGCTACTCTAATGGTGGAGAGCTGCGAGCGGAGCGGGTGGTGGTGGGGAAGGGGGGGAGGGGGGGGAGGTTGGATGGCGGATGGGGGGGGAAAGGGGGCGAATACCGGAGAGTTCTGAGCTTTACGGTGAGCCGCGCAGGTCAAATGTGTCTGTAACTTCAACGGAAGAGAGGCTACAGCGGTCTGTTTATCCATCCGTTCTCTCTCTTTCTCTCTTTTTCATCGAAATCACTAAGAGCACCCCACTCTCCCTTCTCTCTCTATTTACCATCTTTTGTTTTGTATTTGTTTTACCCCCCCCCCCAACACACACACACACACACACCTCTCTACCAAACAACTTATTCTATCAACTTCTTTGTGATGCCATGAAATAATATCAACCTTGGTATAAGAAACTCAAAAAAATTTTTATTTTTATTTTAATACACACTGCGTTGGTCTAAATATGATATTTGATATTATGTCATATGTTCGCCATAATAAAATTGTTATCATGGATTATGTTGTATATTTTGTCGTTTGGACGACAAATGATTTGCGAGTAATCCACCCCTTTGAGTCGAGTCTCTCTCGCTATTGTGTGTGTGTGACTTTTGTACATTGTACAGTTTCTGAACACAACACAATATAATAATAGTACAATATCATCTCATTCTCTTTCTTTTCTCTCTCTCTCCCTCCCTCCCTCCCTCCCTCCCTCCCCCTCTCTCTCTCTCTGTCTCTGTCTCTCTCTCTTAGAACTATCTCAGTTAAAGTGCGGGCTGAGACTAAGTCTCTTGGAGCCCGTGAGATCATATCATATCACTAGCTGAACCAGAATATAAAACCAAGAGTTTAAAAAGTCCAGTAGAATTCCGGAATATAATACCAAGAGTTTAAAAAGTCCAGTAGAATTCCGGAATACAATATCAAGAGTGTAAAAAGTCCAGTAGAATTCCGGAATATAATACCAAGAGTATAAATAGTCCAGTAGAATTCCGGAATATAATACCAAGAGTATAAATAGTCCAGTAGAATTCCGGAATATAAAACCAAGAGTATAAATAGTCCAGTAGAATTCCGGAATATAATACCAAGAGTATAAATAGTCCAGTAGATTTCCGGAATATAATACCAAGAGTATAAAAAGTCAGTACAACCAATTGGGACCCAGAGGGGATTGAATCTTGTTATAGTGCATACAGATTATTACTCACCAACATGTGACCCCGTTTGATGTCATGTAAAGTACTATGCAAATTTTTTTTAGTTACCCTTAAGCGATATGGTCTTTAAGGGAAACAAATGAACACATCAACAGACATGCATATGTTGTGCTTCAATGTACCGTTTATGTTGGCTTACAGACTTGGCGGAGCTCATCTCCTCTCCGTGTCAGCAGGGGGGAGCATTTTGAGCTGTTAACAGAGAACCCTGTAACCCTTTGCATGTGAGTCGAGTTCACTATCTAGCCACCACTGCATATTACTTGGATTTTTATTATATACTTCTTCACATATGGTATTTGATATTATGTCATATTTTCGCCATCGTAAAATTGTTATATTCGATTATGTTATATATTTAGGTCTGTTTGACGACAGATGTTATTTTTACGAGCGATCCACCCCCCCCCCCATAGCAAATGTTATGCTGTAAGCCAGTCGCGGTAAAGAAAAGATAAAGGGTTCTCTGTCGCCCCATTCCTCCCCCCCCCACCCATTAACCCCCATCCACAAGTATATATAACAGTTAGTCTTACCATACGCCTCTGGCTGGACTGATCTAAAATTCACTGCTTGACATGATAAAGACCACGTATTAATTCTTTATCTGTTAGAATTGTTGGTTCATACATTGTGCACAGTTTCACTGTTTTTTTCCACTTTCCCCCCCCCTCCCCCCTGCCACCAAAAAAAAAATATCCTATTGGGTGACCTTTGACCTTTCAAGATTTGACAGCAGCGAAAAGAAATTTAAAGCGCCCTTTCCACACACACACACAAACATAATTTGCCAAAAGTGATTCCCATGGTGTGTTGTATGAATGTTGAATTAGAGATTGTTGGTCTTAATTTGATGTATCTCTTGCAACATTTTGTAGCGATGTGCTACATTTGTTAACAAAGTGTTATATTTACCAACATGGTATTTATATAACAGATGGGAACAACAACATTTGTGTGGCTATTATAATGATTGCTTCTGTCCGGCAATCGTAGAATAAGATAATATAATAAATTGCATTTGTTCTCCATACGTACTCTTGTATAGACTTACATCTATATACACTGACATAAATGTATGTGGAAGATACAAAAAACATATGTAAAAGCAATTTGGGATCTGTGTTAAATCGAAAGTGAAGAATTAATACAACAGTATTCCAGTTTAAAATAAAACCATGAAAAAATCGGATCTGCCCGAAACCAAAAAAAAAAAAAATCTAGCCTACCGATCAAGACTAAAGGAGATATAAGTCTATGCAAATGTTTAGCAGGGCACAGCTAGTAATTTATATAAAAGCGATTTTGGGTTCTGAGTTAAATCGAAAGTATAGAACTAATTCAACAGTATTCCCAGCTTAAAATACAATCATGAAAATATCGGATCTGCACGAAACCAAAAAAATAACCTAGCCTACCGATCAAGTCTAAGGAGATATAACTCTATGCAAAGGTTTTGCAGGGTACAGCTAGTCCTTAATAAAACTCATCATCGCATATGCAGATGCATTTACTCAAACATGGATAGTCAAGAGACAGAGTAGGCGCAGATGTAGAGATATATATTAATATACATAGATAAATAGTTAAGTAGGTTTAAAGACTGAAAGATTCGTAATATATAATAGCGCTAACGCAATGTCATTTTTATTTAAGCCTAGAAGTGTCACGTGTTTGAATTGTTTCTTAGATTCGTTTTTTTGTTATTTATCTTCGCTTTACTTTATGCCAAGTCGAGTACCAACGCTGCATGTCAAACAATGAATATAAGATACACAGAGTTTTGTTAATGGTGTGAGACAGACTTAATGGTCAGAGAAGATTGACTAACTTTTATACGATGAGCGGATTAAGCTACCAAAAGCGACTGTCGATATGAATGTACTAGTTCGATCTCGATGAGGCGTGCACGCCAAGGAATGTATCTCCCGTGGTGCCTCCATGGTCATTGCACTATCGGCTATGGTGGGGATGAAAGAAGGGCACCATAAAAACTGTCCCATTAGTGGTTTATAGGATCTAAGGGATCTCATCTCATCCTTACAGAGGTAAAGCGTTTGACTGTAGTCCTGAGGGTCCCTGGTTCGAAATCCGATAAATACCAATCTATTTTTTAGTTAATGGTGAAAGTTTCTGCTATATCTCCCGTGGTGCCTCCATGGCTCCATTGCACAACCGGCTATGGTGAAAGAAGTGCGCCAGGTAAACCGCTCCTTTTGTTGTTTATATGATTTGAGAGATGTCATCTCATCATTGCAGGGACTTCTCATACATACCAACAACACGACATTGCATTCAGACTAACATATAGTCTAATGAAAGACTGAAGAAAGAACACAAATAACAGACTTTTTAAAAAAAACCAGAGAAAATTTTTACAAGACTATGTCTACAAAGTCAGACCAAAAAAAAAAACAACAGTTTTACAGCTTTAAAAGCAGACAAATAGACAAACTAATAGGATAAAAAGACTTCTAAAAACCGTCAGGAAGAGAGGTAAAAGACAGACGAGATGAGTAATGGTCGGATATACACATTTATTTTAGAATGTTATTCTTCCCATAGGCTATTGCTATAAATTTGTTTTTATTCATGCTAAGAGTGGTTGGGAAGGGGGGGTGGGTTGGGGTGGAAACAATCTCTGCAACTTTTTGACTAACTTATCTTTTTTTTTTCTTTTTCTGACTCCATCGGGCTACCGTACTCTCATGCTCGGTTAGCCCCTCCCACTGATTCTACACAGTAAAACGGCCACGGATCGGTTCTAAACCACGCCCATTCCTTCTCTCGCTGAGCATGGTAGGGGAGGGAGGCGGGGTGGAGGGAGGGGGGAGGAAATGAGCTAGTAGAAAGATAGTAAAAGCAAACAGTTAATATATTTTATTAATTGATATAACTTCTTATGTTTATAATGAACAGGAGCAAACAAACAAATGAATAAATACTACAGGCCTAATAATTGGCATTCACTCTGGCATTCAAGTGTATGTTAAGAAATTATGGACGTGGGGCTAATTATACAGTTGTCTGTTTGTTTGTGTGTGTGTAATGTATTAAAAGTAAACACTTCAACAAATTTTTACTTGAGAATGAATTCTGTCTGAAAGAAAATGTTTATTGTCTATGGTTTAGAGCAGAGATCTAGGACACAACTTACAGACACAACAACAAACACAGCTACTGACACAGTAAATACAGCCACATACAAACTGAGTTACGTGCAGAACTACAAACATAGCTACAAACCACAAACACAGACATACCGCTGTATACACAACTACAGACACGGCTATAGATACATCTACAGACACAGCTACATACAGACACAGCTACAAACACAACCACAGAAACACACAGCTGTAGACACAACCACAAATACAACTACAAAAACAGCCACAGACACAGCTACAAACACAGCTTCAGACACGGCTACAGACACAACTACAAACACAGCTACAGACATACAGACACAACTGCAAACACAGCTACAGACACAGCTACAAACACAACCACAGACACACACACACAGCTATAGACACAACTACAAAACCAACTTCAGACACAGCTTACAGATGAACTCTGATGAGTAAGCTTTATTTTCCCCATAACATTCTCTTAAACTAATAGAGTAAACAGACAGAGGGAAAAACAGACACAAGAGAAAATATTTCGATACTCTAATTGATAAATAGAATGACAGACAAGAAAAACAGACAGACTTTTTATTTTTAGCCGCTAACTTTCGTATTTTCTCTCCATTTCCATTGGTTTGTTTTCGTATTTAAATGAGTGCGCATCGTTTGGTTATTATCTTTGTTGTTGTTTTCAGTTAATTCGTCGGCCAATCAGCTTGCTAATCAGAAGAGTTTCAGAGGATTATCTATTGGCCGAAGATTACAAGACATTTTAAACAGATATAAGCCAAGTAGAAAATATTTAGTCCGAAAGCAAAACATGCTATATATCGTTACTGGTATTTTCATGAGTGACATCTTAATGCGCCGTGGTTTTTAAAAGAACAACATTAGTGCAAAAAAGAAAATGAGGCCTTTGAAACAACATATAACATTATCAGGCGATTCTCTTTCTCTTTCTTTATTTCTCTCTCTCTCTCTCTCTCTCTCTCTCTCTCTCTCTCTCTCTCTCTCTCTCTCTCTCTCTATCTCTCTCTCTATTTCTCTCTGTCTCTCTCAATCACTCACTCACAAAGATATGAACCTCCGTACTCACACACACGTATATTTCTTTACTTTGTTCTACACAGATGAATTCTTTTGATCTTTCATATACATGGAAAAAACTACGACACAGGTGAAAGAAGACACACTTGACAACAACACATACTCTCAGACACATGTTATAATGCACACACACACAAACACACACACACACACACACATACACACACACGCCACTTCAGATTTATATTCGGAATAATACAGATTAGAAATTAAGAAACCCACATACTCAGATACATACATACAAACACATACTGACATACATAATCACGAATCGATACTTAAAAACTGCTCTTGACAAAATGAGTCCGACACATGCGTGTATGCATATAATGACACACGCATACATAATAGGACATATATAGTAAAGGACACACAGACATACGTAATAAGGCATCCGAACATATCAAAACACGAGCATACAATTCAAACATTGGCAAATAATTAAAACACTAATACATAAGTTAAAATCTAGCAGAGGCTATAAGCTAATCACCAGTATTTAATAAAAGCGCTACCTTACAATTAAAATACTACAAATAAGTTTAACACTAGCATCCAATGAAAACACTAGCAACACAATTGAAACGCAATACAACACACACAATCACACAGAAACAAAAACGTACGTATTCTCTTTCATAAAGACACACATATTTACATACTAGCATAATTGTAATAGAAGACACAAGTGTAAACGTAATGCAAGACACACATCTTCATTGACACAAAAACACACGTTTTTATTTTTCATTAACACACACACGTACACATACACCAGCAAACACACACCTGTACACCCCGACACACCAGTACACCCCGACACACCAGTACATCCCGACACAACAGTACACAACAGTACACCCCGACACACCAGTACATCCAGACACACCAGTACACCCCGACACACCAGTACGCCCCGACACACCAATACACCCCGACACACCAATACACCCCAACACAACAGTAAACAACAGTACACCCCGACACAACAGTACATCCCGACACACCAGTACAACCCGACACAACAGTACACCCCGACACAACAGTACACAACAGTACACCCCGACACACCAGTACATCCCGACACACCAGTACACCCCGCCCGATACAACAGTACACAACACTACACCCCGACACACCAGTATGCCCCGACACACCAGTACACCCCGAAACACCAGTGCACACCAGTACACAACAGCTATGCCACCACCAACACGCTGAGCACCAAGGGGAGTTAAGACAATAAACACCGGTGGCTCGCATTGAGTTAAAAACAGACGCCGCAAAGTACAGTAGATCGGGTTCCATTACCTCCCCTTAATGCAGGGCCCCTCCCCCCTCCCTCCCTCCCCTATGTATCCACGGCCGTAATCGCCCTAGATATCTATATCTCACGGGCCCCCACCACAATTTGACATTTCCAGTGGAGACATTTCCTACCACCCAGCCCTTCCAAATATCTCAGCTGGGTTGTGCCTTGCAAGTTGAGTTGCCAGATTTTGAAAGGTAACCAGTTTGTGAAGAGGAACATACATACATATATTAAGGTACTGCAATGTAAACATTTGCCAAGTAACTAATGGACAGAGATATATATTTCAAAGCATAACGCGTTCGTTTAAAGCAGGCACATTAAAAACATATCTTAAGAACTGCCTAGCCTTTTAATTCATATACATAAAACGCCTAATCCTTCTTCCTGTGTGTGAGTGAGTGAGTGTGTGTGTGTGTGTGTAGGTGTGCTCGCTAAAATAATAATAAGTCATTCGTTGCATTGGGTTTTATTAGAACAGTACCGGAAAAATGTAAAATACATCAATAATAGTAATAATTGTGTGTCTGTTTCGTTACTTTTCTTCTTCCGCCTGTTGTGCTGTAACGAATAATGTTAAAATGGTATGGTATAAAATTTTATTTTACAAAACTAAATTTAAGATTCACAGTGACTATCTATCTATCTATCTATCTATCTATCTATCTATCTATCTATCTATCTATCTATCTATCTATCTATCTATCTATCTATCTATCTATCTATCTATCTATCTATCTATCTATCTATCTATCTATCTATCTATCTATCTATCTATCTATCTATCTGTCTGTCTCTTTATATATATATATATATATATATATATATATGTGTATGTGTGTGTGTGTGTGTGTGTGTGTTAGGAGCCGAAAGAATACAAGGTAGTCAAATTAAATATATATGCTTGTATTAAACTATTTATCTGGACAGATCAAAGGGCTGGTAGCCCTGTTTTATCTGCATTTAAATTCGTTTCGATTCTTAATGTACCGCTTTCATACCATGATAATAATAATTTCTCAAAATCTAATAAGCATATTATTACTAAAAAATTTAGATAAGTGATTATTATTTCGGCCGCCCAGTCAAACTCTGCTCGCGACCCACGGTGGTTTATAGAACCAATCTGCTTATATAGCACCAAACAGCTGGCTAGTTCTATCTTTAAATCACAATGTTTAATATAATTGTAACATGGTTACACATTGTAAATTATGTCCGTGTTGACGTTAATTATATAATTATATATAAATATATATATATATATATATATATATATATATATATATATATGTGAAGCACAGATGGAATTAATGGTACTTTAAAAAAAAAAGGCCTGCAGTGCATACACAAAATTAGATTTATTTGAGGCCGTAAAAGGCTTTCTCATTTCAATCTGTGGATGGAGAGAGGGGGGTCTGTCTTCAACCTTATCAAAGTAGTAGTAGCACCGATTGAATTAATTCATCATAAAAGATGATTTTGAATAAGATTTACATTTATCAGAAGTGTTCATCTTTTGTTACCGACAGGCGCCACCCCCCTTTCGCTCCATTTCATTTTTTTTTCTCTTCCCTTTGAGATAACCTCTCTCAGATACATTATGGATGTAAGCATAACTTGTCTCAGATACATTATGGATGTAAGCATAACTTGTCTCAGATACATTATGGATGTAAGTATAACTTGTCTCAGATACATTATGGATGTAAGTATAACTTGTCTCAGCTACATTATGGATGTAAGTATAACTTGTCTCAGATACATTTTGGATGTAAGTATAAGTTGTCTCAGATACATTATGGATGTAAGCATAACTTGTCTCAGATACATTATGGATGTAAGTATAACATGTCTCAGATACATTATGGATGTAAGTGTAACATGTCTCAGATACATTATGGATGTAAGTGTAACATGTCTCAGATACATTATGGATGTAAGTATAACTTGTCTCAGATACATTATGGATGTAAGTATAAGTTGTCTCAGATACATTATGGATGTAAGTATAACTTGTCTCAGATACATTATGGATGTAAGTATAACTTGTCTCAGATACATTATGGATGTAAGTATAACTTGTCTCAGATACATTATGGATGTAAGTATAGCTTGTCTCAGATACATTATGGATGTAAGTATAACTTGTCTCAGATACATTATGGATGTAAGTATAACTTGTCTCAGATACATTATGGATGTAAGTATAAGTTGTCTCAGATACATTATGGATGTAAGTATAACTTGTCTCAGATACATTATGGATGTAAGTATAACTTGTCTCCGATACATTATGGATGTAAGTATAACCTCTCTCCGATACATTATGGATGTAAGTATAACCTCTCTCCGATACATTATGGATGTAAGTATAACCTCTCTCCGATACATTATGGATGTAAGTATAACCTCTCTTCTCTCCGATACTTCATGGATGTAGGTATAACTTCTCTCCGATACTTCATGGATGTAAGTATAACTTCTCTCCGATACTTCATGGATGTAAGTATAACCTCTCTCCGATACATTATGGATGTAAGCATAACTTCTCTCAGATACTTCATGCATGTAATTATAACTTCTCTCCGATACTTCATGGATGTAGGTATAACTTCTCTCCGATACCTCATGGATGTAAGTATAACTTCTCTCCGATACTTCATGGATGTAAGTACAAGTTCTCTCCGATACTTCATGGATGTAATTATAACTTCTCTCAGATACGTCATGGATGTAATTATAACTTCTCTCCGATACTTCATGGATGTAGGTATAACTTCTCTCCGATACTTCATGGATGTAAGTATAACTTCTCTCAGATACACTAAGGATTAAGTATAACTTCTCTCCGATACATTATGGATGTAAGTAAACTAGTTACACTGTGAGATTTGAAGATTTTTTTTTTTGGAACTTCTGTATGAATGGACCAAGAGGAGAGTGTAGGGTAGGGGCGGGGGTCGATAGAATATTTGAGGCACGGTGCCACGCCGACGGTCCCTGGAAATGAAAGAAGAGGGGGGGGGGTGGAGAGAACACTGGATTCTACGTTAAATGTCAAAGTTGAACTCGGCATATGGGGATAAGAACTACTGGCTCATAAAGCCCCTACCTATTTCATTATTTATCAGCCCAACTACAGGGGCAAGGGGAATTAATTCGGTAACAATCCAGGGGAAAAGAAATGGAGGGGAAGGGGTGGGGGTTGTTTTGTTTCATTGGTCGGTCATTTGTTTGAACGTGAAATAACACTCTCAAATGGGCGTGTGTTGAAAGATATGCCGGCACTAGCGATATAAAGTACGTGTTATTGAGATCAATACAGACAAGCACACTACAAAATGTGTGTTTTACATGCACAACCCATATTATACGTGTGTGTGTACATATATGCGCGAGAAAGTACATACTCTGTCGAATATGTCTAGACACATACAGACTTATGACTACAGTGTTTCCAGATTGGCGGGTTTATAGCCATCTATGGACGATGTTTTTCAAGAATCAGCAGTTTTCGCACATCCGGCGGTTTTCTTTTTTTGTGTGTGTGTCTTCAACGTTTTCGAAGACGTAAAAACAAAGACTTAATGACACATACAAACGTGAAATTAGAAGTAAACATAAAAAACAACTGTTGAATTTTATAATCTGGCGGGATTTCGGCGGGTGTCTTTTCTAGTTTCTGCAGTTAAAAAAAAATATCTGGCAGCATAGCATTTGAGGCTATCAAATGTTTCCCTTTCAGTATTTATTGTATATTTTTTGCTTGTTTGAGAATGTATTGTTGTGGGTAATTACTGTATTTTTTATTAGTTTGTTTGAATAGTATTTTTATATCTATTTAAACATGACAAATGAGTTCCTGGAATACAGATTATTTTGATTCAATGGTGTGTGATAGGGTCCATTGAATAGTTTGCTACGCTAGTCCCGTCACACCAACATTGACATCGCTGGAATCATCAAAATACAAACACGCTCTCATAATATACAATTTTTAGATAATTTGTAGTCAAATTTTTTAATCTATTATTTAAAAGTAAATAGTTTCCGAAGGGAACTGAAATTTCTCAAAACAGAAACAATGTTTTAAAAAAAGAATAAAAGCACAATAAAATTGACAGTTAAGTACAACTAAAGCTATTAAATCAAGTCGATTAGATCAATTGTAAAGCTGTTTAAACAATATTATTTAGTCGTGTTATCTAGACAGTTTGTAAAGCTATTTAAACAATATTATCTAATCAAGTCGATTAGACAAGTTGTAAAGCAGTTTAAACAAAAATATTTTGTCAAGTTGTTTAGACATGTTGTAAAGCTATTTAAACAATATTATTTAATCAAGTCATTTAGTCAAGCTGTTTAGAACAAGTTGTATAGTCAAGTGCACGGTTCGTACACTTGTTCAACAATTTCCTCTGTTTTCTCTCTCTATCAGCCAATCGCCATTATGTAGACGTGACAAATGCCTCTATTAAGACACCCTTGATTGCCAGCAATTTCCTCCTCCTTGTCGTTTCCCCCCTCTGTGCTAGTTTTATGCCCAGCTATTAGCTCCACCCACCCCCCTCCTCCCCTGAAGTCAGCGCCCCGCTCCCGCTCCCCATTTCACCCAGCCACCCTCCTTGCCCCCTGAACTCACCCGTCCCTTATAGCTCAAACCGACTTCATCGCTCACTACAAACGCTTAATGCTCCTATATCTCCAACACCCATCCCGTCGTCCCTTTCCCCCCATACCCATGTGCTATGATGTGTGTGTGTGTGTGTGTGTGTGAGCGTGTTTGCATACGAGTGTGTGCGTGTATGAGTTCGTGTGTGTGTGTGTGTGTGTGTTTTGTCCCCATTTGTTGAAAAGGTCTCCAGAGCTGCGGTGATGGGCTACATAGGGGAAGTTAATCTCATCCATCTCCCGGATGTGCAACAAATGGTTGCTAGGTAATGAAGTAGTGAAGTTTTAAAAAAAAGTCAAAACAACTACGAGACAAAGCGAAGTTGGAGGAAGAGTAGACAGCCAATGGTAACGACTTACAGACTAATACAGACAAAGAAAGATAACTGGGAATAACTAAAAATAATAAAACTAGTCTTTTTACTGGTTAGTTTTATTATATTGTACTTCGGTTTGAATCCTAGTATTTGGTTTATAAAGTTAGTACATGTTCAAAACGTATAAAGATATTCAATAATTATTATATCACGGGTTGTGTGACCTCACAGAGTATCGAAAGAGTGCTGTTACATTTTATTTTATTTATTTTTTGCGCTTTTCAGATAGGGAGGAGGGCGCCATATAATGTCACTTGCACAGGGCGCCATAAAATGTCATTGCACAGGGCGCCATAAAATGTCACTTGCACAGGGCGCCATAAAATATCACTTGCACAGGGCAACATAAAATGTCACTTTCACAGGGCACCATATAATGTCACTTGCACAGGGCGCCATAAAATGTCACTTGCACGGGGCGCCATAAAATGTCATTGCACAGGGCGCCATACTAGCTCGCTACGGCTCTGCATTAAGGTATTTAAAAAAAAAAGAAATTAATAAACGGAAAGAATCGGAGAATTGAAAATAGATGGATGAAAATAATAGATGCATTGAAAGTAATCGATGAATTAAAAGTGATCAATGAATAGAAAGTAATCGACGAATTGAAAGTAATGGAATTTAAAGTAATCCATGAATTGAAAGTGGTCGATGAATAGAAAGTAATCGATGAATTGAAAGTAATGGATGAATTGAAAGTGATGGATGAATTGAAAGTAATCGAAGATTAGAAAGTAAACCGTAACGAGACGCCATTTTGTAGTTAGGTCTTCACGTGGGCTAGCCGGATTGCTTGCTCATCCCAGGTAGAGGCGAATCGGGGCTCTATTTATTTATCGTGTATAGCAGTGTTCGTTTGCGATTACCCATCTTCATATTTCGATCCCTAATGCCCATGGGCGTCGCTAGGAATTTTTCCAGGGGGGGGGGGTGCAAATAACAACTTTATGACATTTTTTTTAAATGTAAGGGGGGGGAGAGCAAATGCCCCCCTCTTATATGACATTTTTTCAAAATGCCCCCCTCCCCATGAATACGCCCATGCTAATGCCCCTTGTTACCAATAGCCAACCTAGCTATGATATTGGGAGCTCGAATTTCATAAAATAACTTCGCAAAATCATAAAAAATAATTGATAAGGAGATTGATTACTGTCGATGATTTGTCGAGGATACTTAAATTGGAAATTGCATCCCTGAATAATTTTTTTTCGATGCGGACTCATTTCGCTGCGGACTCATTTCAATGACGTGTTTTGCAGTGAAGAAGCGCAAACATTTCTGATCCAAAGATTTCTTTTTGTAAATAAATGATTATTTCGCTCCACTTTTGTTTTTGCTTTTGAAGCGTAATGCCTAAAAAGAGTAGCGAATTTTCGAAAAGTAGCGCATTCTGGAAGAAATGTAAGATATGGTAAAGGAATTACAGATGGAGGTAATAAAGAGGATGGGAGAATATACTTTGGAGACATCGTTGAAAGTCTGGAGAAAGTGAAAGGGAATCAAAGAAGGTGTGAAGACTGAGGATGAATGGAAAAAGAGGGATGTTAAGACGAAAGCCGCCAGAAAACCCGCCACACTAGCACAAGTACAAAAAGTATGTCGCACTTGATTTCTATTGTTAGATTTGTATTTCTTCTTCTTCTTCCTTTGGCTCTACAGTCCATTCAGGACCCTGACCTACCATAGGATTGGTATTTACTCAACATTAAACATGGACACCAAACAAACAAACAAAAAAACCGCCCACCCGCCAGTGAGTAAAGAATCCCGCCTATATTCGATATGCTGCGATCAAACTGGCGGGAAA
>JAGDYQ010000056.1:210263-220263 GCA_021962125.1 Bulinus truncatus
TAATGCTAATGGGAACATTAAATTGGAATCCGCTATTGGATTCATAGAGCGTGGGACAGTGCATGTCAATCAAAAGGTACACCCTTACATGTTACTATATAGTTTGAGACGAGAGTATTTCTATATGTGATGACGTCATTCAAATTTTAACCTCCCCCCCCCCAAGAGAGAGCACGTCCTCTTTAAAGACTGCAAGAGAGTACGCCCCTCGTTCAAGACTGAGAAGTTAGTAAGCCCTCCCTCAAGACTGAGACTGTACGCCCTCCCTCAAGACTGAGTGTTACGTCCTCGGATTGTCCTAACGCTAATCCTGTCCACGTACAGATCGTTGTCTAGAAGTATGAGAGAGTAAATGTGGAAGTTCTGGTGACAATATTTCTATTTTACGGCTCACGTACCGTCTCTGCTAATAAGTCAACAAACACCGGTTTCTTTGCTGATAAAACAAGTTTATTATGTAGCTATGTAGACGCCAGTTCTCACATACAGTACTTCAGCTTAGTCCTACTCTTCCGCTCCTGCTCTCTAGTTCTCAGTCTCGCTTCTCTCTCCTCCTCTCTGACTTCCACACAAAAACGTCCTGCTTATATACAGTACACATTGGCTGTGACACCGGTGATTAATTATTCCTAATTAATTCTCAGTCCAACTGACTCTACACTCGGGGTAATTTACGTGACGGGTCTGTGGGTGGGGAATCTAAATAAGGAAACCTATGACACCCTCCAACTCAGTTATCCCTCGTGAGAAGATTCTGCCCCACGACGTTCGTAACGGTTCCAACTTCATCCTACGTGTCACGGTCACGAACATTATTTCCCAGGTAAATTGTCTCCGTGAGCTCAGTACCAACGGTGACTCACAACTAATTAACATGGGAGGTGGACGATGGGGCGTGCTTTTGCGTAAATTATTCTTCTATCTGGTCACAATGATGCACCCCCTCCCCACGCACATTTTGTTCCTAAACCGTAAACAATTGTGCTAAAATAACCTACATCGTAACACTGAGACTGTACGCCCTCCCTCAAGACTGAGACTGTACGCCCTCCCTCAAGACTGAGACTGTACGCCCTCTCTCAAGACTGAGACTGTACGCCCTCCATCAAGACTGAGACTGTACGCCCTCCATCAAGACTAATAGGAGAGCATGCCCTCCTTTAATACTGAGAAGAGAGTATGCCCTCCTTTAATACTGAGAAGAGAATATGCCCTCCTTTAATACTGAGAAGAGAGTATGCCCTCCTTTAATACTGAGAAGAGAGCATGCCCTCCTTTAAGATTGAGTATAAACAAAATCAAAAGGGGGCTGAAAAAGAAAAATGAAATCCTGACATGAATGCCTAAAAGACCAGGGCTAAGACAAAGATGTTGGGTTGGAAATTACGTGTCTACTAAACCAACGGGGGAAATTCAAGGACGCGTATTGTGCTTTTATTATTGTGAGTCAAAATATATTGCAGCCTAGCCCCTCCATCTCTTCCCCCTGCCCCAGTACCAAAGTATCTATTCAATATGGTATTATGAGGGCCACATCAGTACATTTGGAAAAGGGCCTCCAAATATATCTAAGTCTTCTTTGATAGGGGGCCCCGAATATATCTAAGTATTCTTTCATAGGGGGCCCCAAATATATCTAAGTCTTCTTTCATAAGGGGCCCCAAATATATCTAAGCATTCTTTCCTAGGGGGCCCCAAATATATCTAAGTCTTCTTTCATAGGGGGCCCCAAAGACCTAAGAGTGCAACTGACTGTACGCATTCACAAAACAGAAAGGGAGAAGGTTTGTTTACATTTGAAGTATTTTTGTACATACTGTTTTACAAAGATAAATGAACTTAACAAATACTCATAAAAACAGTATGGTAAAGTTAGAATTGAAATGTAACGAAAAACAATTTTAAAAAAGCTAATAATAGAGATCACGTCTCTGTGTGTGAGCTTTTTGTTGTTAATGTATTACACTACCTGAGCATGACTGCTGACATGACTTATGAGTAATCCAGTCAGGTGATTTCAATCAAAAGGTACATCCAAAAAGTTTACTCAAATTGTATTTACATCCTTCTACAAAACAGTTCAAAGAAAGTCACTACCATCATGAACCAATAAAATCAATCGTAATCTAAATCAAACCGATTGGGCGATCTTTACACTTTCGATCATCAAATATATGAACACACAGAAGATATGTTTTAAAAACTACTTAGACACAGGTATTATAATAGAATTCTAATTATATGCCGTCAATATACTAAGATGTCATACAAAAGCGTTTCTGTCTTTAGTTTCGAATTAAATAATTTTTCAAAAAGCGAATTTGAGCTTAAATTCAAATTATAACCAAGACAAAAAAATATGATTTTAACAGTTCAATTTAACTGTTCGATTAAACTGTTCGATTTTTTTGGGGTATTTTTCGGTGTTGATTTTTTCAGCTTTTAAGATTATAATTTTTTTTTTTTTAAAGTTCATTAAAAAATTCACCTTCATGACGTATTGAATGTAGACGTCACAGGCGAGAGTAATCGATAAAATGCTCTAAGTTATCTCTTGCGACACAAAAGGCTCAATGGCGGAATGTTTAAAAACAGCCATACACATATGTGATGAAAAACTGAACTTAAAACCATCTATTGAAATAAATAAAAACATGAGACACGTTTGAAAGATATTTTTTATAATTTCGTCAACTTTTCGATTTCCTTTGCCTACAGAAGTCTGTCTTTATTATTATTATTTTTTTTTTGAAAAATAAAATGAATACAAGAAATAAGACTGTTGAATCACATGACTTCCTGGAATCTTCAAGTTACCGATACACCGTCACCACCGCGGACTGTCTCATCCAATAAAAATATAAGACCATAAGATATATTTAACACCCATAACTATAACACAAAGTAAAATAATACTTTTATAAAAAGTGTAGGAAAGTAAAAAAAAGCGTCCATTCAGAAGGGCCAGAAGTAATACAAATGACTGCATCTAAATAGAGCCATGGGTACACGGGCTAAAAGAAAAAGGGCATGGTCTTTATTTCCAAAGGTTTCAAAATATCACCAAGTATTGTATGACATTTTATTCACCTTTAGCCAAGCTCCGAACTTGATGCATGCTTTCTAGTACAGGGTTGGGGGGGAGAGTGGGTAAAGGGAGGGGGAGAAGGTCCCACGTTTCTTCATTGGGACATCGCTATTTTTTTTGCCGTTGTTATTTTTTTTTGTCCGCTAGGGGTTGTAGCTAAAAGACAGTCCGTTTAACCCCATAACCTTAAAACCCATCCGTCCGACTTCCCCCCACCCCCTTCCACCCCACACATTTTTTTTTGTGAATAAAACATTTGTTCGTATATTGATACCACTATTTTGTCAATAAGTCGGCATAAATTTCTGAAAAAAAAAAAAGAAAATGTGGAAGAGAACAAGACTATACACAATGATCCATGACTAATGCAACACTCGTTTTTCCGGTTTCGATTTTTATATATTTTTGGAATCGATTACGGGGATTTATAGGCTAACCTCTTTAAAGATGGAGAATATAAATAAAGAGAACTTTTTTGTTTTGTTGTTTTTTTTACTTTTAATATTACATGTATAAGTTTAAACCAATAACATTTATTAAAGTGATGTTTTCTATAAATGTATACATTTTATTTAAAAAAAAAATATTTTTATTTACAAAAAGTACATCGATATTAAAAGTAATCGTCTTTAGCATTGTTCTAGATGAAGTATCGAGTTCGAATTATAATCGCGGTCATAGTTTTGTTCGGAACTTTCCCAAGCGGCAGTGGTGAGGCGGGGGGGGGGGGGGAGACTGCCAGCTGATACATTCAACATTCTACAGGGCCAATAGAAATTGGACTCCCGGACCGGTGGAAATATCACACTGACATTTCGGTCACCACTGCCTGTATGGGCCAACCACGGCTGTATGCGACCTTGTCGGTTCAAAGGTTAAGTTGTGGGTGGAGAGGGACAACAAAAAGAGGGAGGGGGTGGTGGGGTAGATTTTTTGTTTGATTTGTTTGTTTGTTTTGTTTGTTTGTTTGTTTGTTTGTTTGTTTTGTTGCTTAGTGGTTAGCGAATATTAGGTCCGTTGTAATTCTATGCTGGGTGATGAGATATGACTGGGGGAGTTGGGTTTGATGGATGAAGAAGGACTATTCTTGGTGTGTAATGATACAATATCATCGCATTTGGTTGGTGTGTAGCCTATATTTGAGGGTGTGTGTGTCTGAGAGTGTTGGAGACTGCACGTGTTGGCTAGTGATGATGTAAGGTCAACACATGAAAAAAAAAATTGGAGTGTCGGAGCCCAGTGCCCACCCCCTCTCTCTCTCCCCCTCCCCCTTCCCCCCCACCCCCGCCTCCACGTAGGATGTCAAGAACATCACACATCGCGAGATCATCGTATCCACTTGACTGCGACATCTTTGGGGGCGTGGCAGTTGGCTTTTGGCTTTTTTTTTTTTTAAATAAAGCTTCACACCTGCCAGGTTTTTTTTTTTGAAAAAATCGGAATCTGAGAGAAACTGTGACGTACTAGAGACCGACTGGCACACAGAACAAGAAAACGTGGCACAATGGAGGAATAACGGACATTGAATCAAAAATACACTCGAAAGACTATCAAAATATAAATAAATATTTGTGCGGTGGGAGACGAAAGTGGGGGGGGGGGTATAAAGTCTTCAGAAAATAAATAAACAAATTGCAAAAAAAAAAATAATGAAACATGTCACAAATGTCGAAACTGAAAAAATCGTTATTTTGTTTTGCTTTTGCAATCTATTTCTTGCAATATGGAATTCAGTTCAAGCAATTGGTCATCATTGATCTGAGAAGGAACCAAAAAGCAGAGGCGTCCAAAATTCGAAAGTTCTCCCCCCCTCCGGGGCCCTAGCTTGAAAAGGGAGCACCCAAAAAAGTTGTCTATATTAAATAATAAATACGTCATCTCATGTCATGGTGTCGAATGTCAAAATGCTGTGGTCCCCCCAAAGATGCCAAGTCCCCGGGGCCCCCAAATCCCTAGGTTCGTCACTGACCAAAAGGATTCGATTTTTTTGTTTGTAGGTCAGTGTGTGTATGATTGAGAGGTCGACGATAACTTTACAAAAATATAAAATCGCATATTTAAATATATATATATATACACACACACATATATAAATGACTTGCGTTCATTCCCTAAACTCCTTGAAGAGCTCAGAACCTCGGCAATCATTCTTCAGCTCACTCCCCACCCCTCTAGTTGGGTTACAACGTTCCATGTTTTGTTCGCAAAACCTTCTCCAACGTGGTCTTATAAAAAAAAAATAAATGTCTGAAAAGAAAAATATACTCAATTTCAGATTCTGGACCTTGTTTATTAAACTTAGAAGTTGGGTTTTTTTTTTACTTAAAAAATTTGTACATAATTTTTTTTTTTTTTTTAAAATATTGAGTCCAACCCTCTCTAGCACAAATAGCTCCCACCAGTAATTGAGACATTGCTGTGATTAGAGATGAGTTCGAAGAGAGAGAGAGAGAGAGAGAGAGAGAGAGAGAGAGCGCTGATATTTATTGATGTTGTTTTAAGGTGATGTTTATATTGATCATATCTTGTGGATTCTCATCTGTAAACATCACACATTAAAGTGCGATTTCTTATTGTTATACGGCATTGTGTCGTGTCATTGTTTGGAACGCAAGTGGGATACAAGACTATTATAAAATTCCATAAGATGTCAAATGAAGGCGGCGAGGGGTGGAGGGGGGGGGAATCTAAGCGTACACATGCTAGATGAGGACTGTTGGCCTTAGAGGCTTTGTTAGAAAGCCTCAGAAACTGGCTCAGTGGTTTATATGATATTTTAGTTTGAATTCGGTTTCAAAGATCCAACTATCAATAGATTAAATAATGTATCGACAGGAAATGCTTAAACGCCACAAATCTTAGAACTGCGTCTAATTTCTATTTTTTCATAATATTAGTTTCTAGAAGTCACAAATCCTAAAACTACATCTAATTTCTAATATGTCCCTTATATTAGTTTCTAGACGAAACATATCTTAAAATTGCATCTAATTTCTAATGTGTACCTTATATTAGTTTCTAGACGTCACAAATCTTAAAACTGCATCTAATTTCAAATATGTCCCTTATATTAGTTTCTAGACGTCACAAATCTTAAAACTGCATCTAATTTCAAATATGTCCCTTATATTAGTTTCTAGACGTGACAAATCTTAAAACTGCATCTAATTTCAAATATGTCCTTTATATTAATTCCTAGACGTCACAAATCTTAAAACTGCATCTATTGTTCAATTTATTTTTTTCAGAAACTAAATCGTTAGTTGGAGGCGTCACCAAAATCTATCCTGCAACTATTATTTTGTTGTTTTTCACCCTGAAATCTTTTGTTTTAGGCGTCACAAATGTTATTACTACAACTACTATCTCCCCTCCCCCCAAACACACATCTTTTGTTGGATATTTCATCACATGATTTGGCCTACAACACGTTCACACACCGGCGCTGTATCTAAACACAGACACACACACACACACGCACCTACTCTGGTACAAAAAAATAAAACAACCTTCTACCCAAAATTGATCAAATCATCACATTTTCAACATCAAGACTTTACAAGTTCTTGTCTTTACATCAACAGCATCACCCCCCTCTCTCTCTCTCTCTCCCTTCCCACCCCCCACCCCCTCGCCCCTCCTCACACACCTCAACTGTCAATAACAACTTCACAATACAACCTGGCACTCATCAAAGATTCTATCTCACCCTGCCCTTCTCTCTCTCTCTCTCTCTCTCTCTCTCTCTCTCTCTCTCTCTCTGTATATATATCTCACTCTTTCGGTCTCTCCGTCTTCCCTTTCCTTATCTCCGGAATCTCTCGGTATCAAAATCTTCCCGTTAGGTAGAATTTCTTTTTTCCTTTCACCGGACATTTTTTACAATTCTTACTTACAGTTTTTTTTTATGTTTTGAAAAAAAACAAATGATTTAAAGAAAAAGTTTCACTCACATGCGTAAACATTCACACACACACACACACACACACACACACACACACACGCATGAATCTACAAGGATCCCAATATTTACATTTTTTTCTCTCTTTTCCATTTTTTTTCTGTATTCCCTCCTTGGTTATATCCCCTTTTCTTTCCTTTCTAACACAATTTTTTTTTCTCACTCGCTTCTCTCCCCCCCTTTTTTTTCCCGCGCCCATGTTTTCATTTCATGTTGTTCATTAGACGGAGCGCGAGCCCCAAATAGGCAAGTCAAAGTGACTCCACGTGGAAACACATTTTTTTCGACTTCTTTTCTTCATGTTTTAGGGCGTTCACAACAAATTCTCCGGCACCAGTGGTGTTGAAGAAAGATGGAGCAATGGAAAGAAAATAATTCTCAGACTCTTGGTCGACAAAAGTCTCTTTTCTTTCTCTTTTTTGTGCTCATAAATATTTTTTTTTTGTTTCCCATCATGCACATTAGATATTGGAATATTACTAGCTAGGTAAATTGGAATATTACTAGCTAGGTAAATTGGAATATTACTAGCTAGGTAAATTGGAATATTACTAGCTAGGTAAATTGAAATATTACTAGCTAGGTAAATTGGAATATTACTAGCTAGGTGAATTGGAATATTACTAGCTAGGTGAATTGGAATATTACTATCTAGGTGAATTGGAATATTACTAGCTAGGTAAATTGGAATATTACTAGCTAGGTAAATTGGAATATTACTAGCTAGGTGAATTGGAATATTGCAAGCTAGGTAAATTGGAATATTACTAGCTAGGTAAATTGGAATATTACTAGCTAGGTGAATTGGAATATTGCTAGCTAGGTAAATTGGAATATTACTAGCTAGGTGAATTGGAATATTACTAGCTAGGTAAATTGGAATATTACTAGCTAGGTAAATTGGAATATTACTAGCTAGGTAAATTGGAATATTACTAGCTAGGTAAATTGGAATATTACTAGCTAGGTAAATTGGAATATTAATAGCTAGGTAAATTGGAATATTAATAGCTAGGTAAATTGGAATATTACTAGCTAGGTAAATTGGAATATTACTAGCTAGGTAAATTGGAATATTACTAGCTAGGTGAATTGGAATATTGCTAGCTAGGTAAATTATGTTATTGGATAAAAATATTTAATCACTTCAAAGAAATGAATTGTTATCCAATTTAAAGAATTATTGTTTTTAATGTGTATATGTGATTGTGTCTGTCAACATTTCTCATATTTTTAAATGTGTATATGTGATTGTGTTAGTCAACATTTCTCATTATTTTTTAAATGTGCATATGTGATTGTGTCAGTCAACATTTCTCATTATTTTTTTTTTGCGCACTCTTCTCTTAATGTATCTCTGTCCGCATTTATTTCCATGTATTGATTTTGTCCGCATTGCGCTCTATGTATTTTTGTCCGCATTTCTCTTTATGAATTTCTCTTTTATTTAACTGAACATTTAAAATCTAGCCATCTATTCATCTATCTATGAATTTCTCTCTCTCTCTCTCTCTCTCTATCTCTCTCTCTCTCTCCCTCTCTCTATCTCTCTCTCTCTCTCTCTCTCTCTCTGCCTCTCTTTCTATATATATATATATATATATATATATATATATATATATATATACATAAATATATATTCAACTATGTATCCATATTTTTGTCGTTTTATTGATATATCTGTATCTATCTGTCTGTCTGTCTATCTATCTATCTGTCTTTCCGTATTTTTATCTGTCTACCCCACCATCAACTCACCAATCCATATTTTATTTTGGTCTACGTATCTATTAATCTGGTTCTATAATCTATTGGTTCATCATATATCGGGGGAGGGGAGGGGGAAGAGGGGGGTGTCTTTCTCCTATATTGCTCAATGAGCTTTGGATTCTGTTGATGCCAGTTTAGTTCCTGACGTTCCAATCTTATGTCTCGGTCACATGATCAAATCCATTGCATTGGTTCTAAAGATATTTTATTTATCAACTTTCGGTAAGAAAACCACAGAAATAAAATTACGTAAACAATATTATAAATGGGGGTGGGGTATTACCGGGGGCCCATGACAAGCCGGGGAGCCAGTAGCGCCCTCCCTTAAATCCAACCCTGCTTTCGACAGATAAATAAATAAACTTTTGACTAATTTAATAATTTAAGCACCGCCGCAGAGAGGGGGTGGGGCAAATGCCTCGGGCTCGGAGAGTTTTAGGGGCCCGTACTGAGCTGGCCAATCAACTTTTGTAAATATTATTATCAGCACGGGGGGGGAGCCGTGACGGCCCAACCCAGGGGCCCGACATTTCTGTCGGTGGGCCTGAATTTAAGTATCAATAATTGTATGTATTGATAAAATTCTAAAGTAAAAATAAAAATCCATTCCAGTAGCTCAACTCAACATTTATTTTCACAGCGTTTTGGTTGGTGTGTATGTGTGTGTTGTGTGTGTGTGTGTGTGTGTGTGTGTGTAAGTGAGTGTGCTATCGTCATTGTTTGAGAGTGTGTTAAAAGTCATCAATAGCAATTGTTATCTGTTCCTGAGATATCAATCAGTTAATTTAGTATTTTTTTTTTATTTTAACAAATAAAAAGCTGGGTAATTTTGTTTTATTGTACAATGGCCGCTATAAACGGGGAAATCCCACCGACAGGCCTCAAGCACACCGCCTTGAAAATCGACTACAAAAACTCAGTCGATTCTCTAGGGTAATCGACGACAGATAGCTATAAATTCAAAAAAAAAAAAAAAAACTGGAAATTGTGACAACACCCGACACAAGCAGACATTAAGTGTCAGACTCTAACGGCCGGCGCGGGGAGGGAAGGTGGATACCTGCCTTTAGGGACACCAAGGTGCACGCGACAGCGACCCGGTCAGAAATAACATCGCCACGCGCCGAACAAACGGTATCCATTGAAATTTGATTGGTAGAAATTTCTAAAAACCCGATCTG
>JAGDYQ010000056.1:225263-226879 GCA_021962125.1 Bulinus truncatus
TGTTGCTGTATTTAAAGAAGACTAAGGTTTTCATCGACCCACCCCCCCCCCCAATGAGTATCTGCCCCTGTATTACCCATCAAAGTTGTTCTTTTTTATTATTATTACAGGAGTGATAGAGTCATCTTGTCCGTAGAGGAAATCTCGAATTTGTTTCATAACTCATTAGACCTTCTTAATATAAAACATTGAATTTTTCGGGCTTCTCACACTTGTGCTAAACATCTGTACGTACTTATGGACACATGATATTACAAGTAACTTGTCAAAAGTACTCAAACCAACTCCCCCCTCTTCTCTTTCCCCTCCGAAAACCACACCCCCCCCTCCCATTTCGCCACGCCATAACTTTACAGCTTGAGAAAACAATTTTGTTCTTATTTGTCCTCGTCTTGAAAAACCTCCAGCCAAGTATTTTGACCCTCAACGTTGAAATGGACAACACTCCCCGGGGGCAGTTATTCTCTAACACGGGACGAATTTTACGACTTTAAAGGGGGGGGGGGGTTGAGGTGGAAGGAGTCTGAAATTTTTGTAACTCTGCAAACAATAATTAAAGAAAGAATGCAGTGGACCAATCGTGTTTGTCTTTGAAGAAGTTACAAGCCAGGTACGCTCCGATGCTAAGTATAGCGAGGGGAGTCTAAGGGAGATTATTGCGTATTTAGGGGGGGAAAAAACTGCAAGCATGAGTTGCCGTTCTTGATCCGCTAAGATGGGAGGAAAAAAAAATTGAGGGACATGGATGGAGTGAAGACCCCCCCCCAACCCCCACCCCCTGTTGACAGAACAGCCCGCAAGATAATCCCGGGGTATAGTAAAATGTTTCCCCAAGACTTAGCACAGCAACCAAGGTTTAGCCTGACCCTTGTTTATTTGTCTTATTTTGAGTACATACAGACGAGACATCAAGTGCACACTCTTTAGGGAGGTAGTTCGGGGGACACCTTTATTTTTCTTCCTTAAAATGCATTTTGTTTAGATGTGAAGAGCAAAATAATATGTTTATATAGATAGATAGAAATGGATATATGAAGACACACATGCATACAAAGACTAGATCGATAGATAGATAGAAAGCAAAAGATATTATAGATAAATAAATGACTGTATGGCGAAACGGATGGATGTATAGATGGTTGGATTATTTCATTGATAGACTGATAGACGGATGAATGGATGGATAGACTGATTGATCTATATCAGAGGTGGTATCGCATTAGGTCGATTAGTGACGCAGTTGTGCTAGGTACATAGTAAAACTACATTCAAGAAATACTGTTGTCAACATTTTAAAAATTCGCGAAAAACGCAGAAAAAAAAAAGAATCTTATGGAGCTACATTCATCTAAAAGCCACATTCATCTAAAAGCCACATTCATCTAAAAGCCACATTCATCTAAAAGCCACATTCATCTAAAATCCGCATGCTATAAGAGTCACACTGGGTCACCACTAATCTGTGCAGTCACGTTCTAAACAACATATAATGAAGAGTTCTATATTCGTGCATCAACTGCCATAAACAAAACAGTAACAAACAATAATAAACAGTATTTACCATAAGCAAACAGTAACAATCAGTAACTTCCATAAACAAAAGTAACAAACAATAA
>JAGDYQ010000056.1:227379-241175 GCA_021962125.1 Bulinus truncatus
AGAGAGAGAGAGAGAGAGAGAGAGAGAGACAGAGAGAAAGTGAGAGAGAGAGAGATACAGAGAGAGAGAGAGATACAGAGAGAGAGAGACAGAGAGACAGAGAAAGAGAGAGAGAGAGTGACAGAGAGAGAGTAATGAGCTCCCTGTGGGGAGTTGGTGAGCAATGTGATGTACACCACTAAGATGCGCCAGACAGACATTCTGGCTTGGGCCACTATTGATCCACTTGTTGCATGTGGTTTGTGTGTATGTGTGTGTTGGTCGAGTCACGGATCTAGAAAAAAAAAAAAGGGGATATATTTATGATAAATGTTGCTTTGTTTTATTTGTTTTTGTTTTGTTTTCAGTTAATATAAATGTTGCTAAATGAAAAAACGAATTGACATCAAATGGTCTTAATATATTGTTTACAATTAAATATCGAAGATGATATCATTAATCAATAATGACCATACCACCGCTGCCAATAGTTCAACAAGGTTGGCGATAGATCTGCTCACAGCTAAGCGTCGCTGATACGAGCAAGTTGTTGATTTTTTGTTGTTGTTGTTTTTTTAGAGTCAACAATATAAATAATAGCGGTGTGGGTTCTGCGTTGAATCGAAAGTAAAGAATTAACACAACAGTATTCCAGTTTAAAATACAATCATGAAAAAAATCGGATCTGCCCGAAACCGAAAAATAACCTAGCCTACCGATCAAGCTTAAGGGTGATAGAACTCTATGCAAAGGTTTTGCAGGGTACAGCTGGTTATGTAATACTACACAGCCAATATAAAGGCAAGAGGTCAAAGTGATCACAACTTCTATAACTATTTGTGATCAAGTTGTTTATAGTGATTTTACACCATGAGCCAACCCCCCCCAATAAACCAAGCAAGAAAAAAAACTATTTAACGATTATAAAACAAAAAGCAAGAGATGTTAAAAGATACACTGGCTAGTGTGACAGATGGTCATCCAGGAAAGAAAAAACCCATACATAAAAGTGTTGGGGGGGGGGGGGGGAAACCAACGGTTGCGCAACTCAGTGTTGTCCATTACACTGATGTTTTTTGGCTGACACCGAGGATGAATTATATCACTGAAACAATAGTAGGGAGGGGGAGGGGTGGGATTGTGGGTATGGAGATTCTTTCTGTTGTACCGTGCATTAACCCTACAATACATTCCGTATAGCACCGTGGACTCCGACCCAAGCTGGGGTGGGGGGAGGGGGGGGAAGGGGGGGGGGAAGCGGCGGCGCTCGTAGACTTCTTAATGACTCAGTTTTAATAAAATTATAAGATCTGGTTAACGACCCCCGGGGGGGGGGCGGCCGCCCCGTAGGCGGGTGAGGGCCCACACATTATGGTTTCACACGTAGTAAACAAAATTATAAAATAAAGAGACGCACCACAGTCAAGTGAACGATTATTTAGTGGGAGCTGCACTGCAATCACCGAAAAGTCGCATTCGGGCAACTAGTTGCGCCGCATTTAGCCACCACAATCACATTGGGCGTGTGTGTGTGGGGGGGAAGGGGCGGGGGAGAGAGAAAGAGAGGGCGAGGGGGTGGGGTAAGATGCCTGTATTTTAAATACATATTAAGTATCTAAAAATAAATGTACCGGCGTAGATCATACGTCCATGCAGTGGATCGCAAAGGCCTCGCATACAAACTGGGTTAAAAAAATTTTAATTCAAAAGTATGACGGGAGATAAGAACACGGAAATAAAAAAGATGCAACCATGGACTGCATAATAATTATATACGAATATGGCTGCCGTGAGGTTCAAAGGATGCTAGATATAATGAGGTGGAACTTGGAACCAGTTTTTTTTTTCCTTCTTTTGTTCATCAGAACCCCCCCCCCCCCCATTTTTCCCCCCCACCCCTCTAAAAAATGCCCACCACCGAGATTGGGGTAAAAGGCATCTGGTCACATTGATTTCAGGTCGAGGTCATCTGGGTATTAATAAAAAAAGTGGCAGTCGATGATGAGGGGAAAAGGGGGGGGGGTAATGTAGGTGTCTTGGCTGCATGAGTAACTCTTGCCAGACACAATTAGCTGCAACTCTTTAATAAAGAAACAATTAGTGATTAGTGAATCTCAAGTGTCCAGTGGTCAGTCAACACCCTAACGAAGCGGCTGGTCCAGGAGCTGGGAGCTACATACATATATATATATATGTGTGTGTGTGTATGTATATATATATATATATATATATATGTACAGTGCTTTTTTTTTTGTACGGCGTACTGGCACCTTTTTTCAATGTGGGGGAAAAAATGATTACTTTTTATTGTATTATAACGTTTATTATTAATTTATTATATTATTAATTTGTTAAAATTGAATCATTTTTAAAATAGTAACTTGCAGTTGTGATTTAGTTAGCATCGAGGGTGCGAACTGGTAAAGTTAGGCAATCCATCAATGAGTACCGGCACCTATTTTTTTTTACGAAAAAAAGCACTGTATATATATATATGCTCGACCAACACACACACACAAAACTGTATAGCCAGACGCAATATATATATATACCATATTTCCCATGTATAAGCCACCCCCTCCCCAATTTTCGGACTGTGAATTTTTGAAAGAAATATTTCATTAGAGAAACAAGTTATAAAGAAAGAAAATTTACAAAGAAATACAATTCAAGATTCATAATAATCACTTATACATCACTGTCTTTTTGGGCTTGAAAATTTTGGAAAAAAAGAATGGCTTATACATGGGGAATACTATATATATATATATATATATATATATATATATATATATATATATATATATATATATATATATATGGGGGGGGTCTTAAAAAAGACAGGTTGCGTCTGGCAATAGTTTTTGAGACACTGCCCTAAAGTGCGTCTTTTTATTGTTAATGCAATAAAAAAAAAATTCTGTCCTGTGCAAAACATGACGCGGTCACACTCTGTTTTAATTCGTCAGCTGTTGTTTTTTTTAAATTGCGCTATACGACTTCCCATCGGCGGCCTATCCCCGCCCTTCAGCCCAACTGAAGAGATGGCCGTCTATTTATAATGTATCTACTTCTGAATCGATGATGGCGACTCACCAGTGGCGTAGCTAGGGGCGGCGGGGGGTACATATGTCCCCGGGCGCTACGCACGATGGGGCGCCAAATTTATATAATTTTACATATATATATATTATATGGTTTTCGAATGCGGGGGGCGCTAAAATGTATTAAAAAAAGGTATTGAGCCCCGGGAGCGAGTTAAGCTCGTTACGGCACTGCGACTCACGACCGCATCATAACCGCATTCACTTGAAATCATCATCAAAGGAGTTCATTGAAAAATGGTTTTCACAACGAATAACCCAAAGATAAGACATTCTCTCCCTTTCATTTACATGTAAGCGAAGTACATTAGTAGCAAATAAACCAAAGTTTTCAACAAAAAAATTTTAATGAACTCATAATTACAAAAAAAAGTTTTACAGCACACACAAGTTCTGCGATGAAAATATACATATAATATTATATGGTTTTCGAATGCGGGGGGGGGGGGGGCGCTAAAATGTATTAAAAAAAGGTATTGAGCCCCGGGAGCGAGTTAAGCTCGTTACGGCACTGCGACTCACGACCGCATCATAACCGCATTCACTTGAAATCATCATCAAAGGAGTTCATTGAAAAAAGGTTTTCACAACGAATAACCCAAAGATAAGACATTCTCTCCCTTTCATTTACATGTGTAAGCGAAGTACATTAGTAGCAAATAAACCAAAGTTTTCAAAAAAAAATTTTAATGAACTCATAATTAAAAAAAAAAAAGTTTTACAGCACACACAAGTTCTGCGATGAAAATTAAAAAGTGTTTTCAATTACAGAACAAATTTCTTATTCAAAATTTACCTCCCCTTTATATATATATATATATATATATATATATATATATATATATATATATATATATATATATATATATATATATATATATATATAAACCTGCAATTACTAAAAAAAAAAACGCATTGCGAATGAGAAGAGGACATTCAAAAAAAAATAAGATGTCATTTTATTTGGGCCAATTTCTACCAAAGACAGCGCGGCGCCACCCAAACACTACCACGCCCGGTCATGAAGAGGGCGTCGTCGACTGGAAGGCGCCGGCCAAAGATGGAGTAATTTACAAGCGGATACGCAAAAGAGATCTGTCATACCTTTCTAATTCTTTCATGAAGGCGCGGGGGGAGGGCTGGTTTCGAGCCCTTGGTGGTGTGCGGAGAAGCTGGACTGGGAAGAACAGGGGCGTCATCGATAAAATGCTGGCGGCGTATTTATATGTGTAGAGGACATTCACAGAATATGATAAACTGAATCAAAGGACATTCGGAGAGATTGGCTGAAAAACTTAGCGCCTATTAATTTAGTATAATATGATGAACTCGTTAAAAGCACACATATAATTGTATATTATGTATGTGGCGCCCGCACCAAGGATACTGAACTCATTAAAACGTTAAAAAAATTTTTTAATTACAATTAAATGGCGCTTAAAAAAATATGTATTTTATTTATTGGCGAAGAGGCTGGCTTGAAAGCGATCTGGGGGAGAGGGATGAAGCTAAGGGGGGCCGGAGGGGGGGGGAGGTGCAATCAAACACCTTACCTTCCACGGCTTTTTTTTACCTCTTTTTCAACATGTGACTTTGTTAATACAATAAATCCACGCTTACGAATCTTACAGTATCATGTAAAATCGCAACTGTCAGAAATAAATAATAAAAAGACACATATACATGTGTGTCAAAAAAAAGTTTCATGAAAAGAGACATTTTAATAAACAGGCAGACTATGCCAGCGCCGAGTGACCCCCTCCCCCCGCAACGTCGTAAGGAACCGCCGCCCCTGTTCAAGTATAAATTTCAAATCCGACGCTACCAGCCCCTCCCACCCCCATATCTCTGAAGGTAGTACTTTGCCCCCCCCCATAAGAAAAGGCTCTGTGTTCGTACACCATCTTTATACCGAGGGGCTACGGTTTTATCTAGACGGTCCTACTGAGATATACATGCATCTATACAAAAGCCAATGTAACTGTAAGTACTGGGTTATTTGTATCGTAAAAATAACCAAAAGCGTCCAACACTGTATCTATCCACTTATCTACAAAGAGGAGGGAGAGAGGGGGGGGAGAGTATAGGGAGAATCACCAGACACACAATGTGCCAGAACCCACTCTCTTTACAAATTGAAGAAAAAAAACCTAATGAAAGCTGAGCCTGATAACGGATTATATATAAAAAAAATGTCTGACTCGGCAAGAAGAACAATAAAACCCTGCCAAACACCAGTGGTCTGGCCAGCATCATAACTGTATGTTGTTAGATTACCGAGCCCAGCAGTATCCAGGAAAGAGTTGACGACATTTTGCAGGATCAGTTTGATTCCACAACTCGGTACTGAACATAGCGTGTGTACACCCACAACTCAGCACTTTATTCAGTGTGTGGGTGTGACAATGAAGCGATGGGGGGTGATATAAACGCGCAGCATTTCATACAATTAACATAACACAACTTAGTCAATATGCCTGGCTACTGAAATAAATGAACTCTACACTTCATCCGCCATCTGCCTTACGTTCTTAAGGGAACTTAACCTTACAATCTGTACATATATACTTATAAATATATTTATACTAACAATGCTGGTTTGGTTTACATGTAGTTGTAGCTGGCAATGACAACACGATGACCAACCCGTACCACTTCAGCATTGGTCCAAGATCTACTCTCCGGGGACCTGGTAAACGTGCCACCCTATGGAAGCGCCTCGGACTCCGGAAGATGCAAAATTTATCAATGTGGATGAGTTCGGGCGGTATCTCGGAATATGGCTATACCATGGATATCTAGATATATATCAAGATTTGCATGGCCTCCTCCCTTGACCGTTGTTCTGTAAGGCACTTGGTTAGCTGTTTCCCCCTGGAGCTGATTTTTGTAAAGTGCGAACGAGCTAATCGTCGATGCTGCTGAAGTGTGGGATCACATGGTGTTTTGGCATTAAAAGATTTTCCGAAATCCTGGTGGAGCACTCTCTGGCCAAAGAAATAAAAACTTTGATCGGAGGGGGAAATAATCCGTACGTTGATAGCTGAGGATAAACGGGAGGGTGGAGATTTACTGTCGTATATAATGGTGGGGTGTCAACTTTTATGTAATGAGTGGGACGGATCGCCGAGTGGTATTATATATACCTCGACTGTCCGCCTTAGAATCCTGGGTTGGTCTGATCCTCGGTGATGACCATGGAATTTTTCTCAATGGTGAAGTGGAAGTTTAAAGTCGTCCCACTGAGACTAACCAGTTTTAAATTAGGGTATCTGACTTAAGTTAGGGGGAAGAGCATCTAAGTAAAGGCGTCATTGGCGTTGTGCTATTTTGTCACTATTTAAAATGACATTTTATTTAAAGTAGCTATCTTCTCTATAGCAAGCTAATCGAACCACCATATAAATATACGTATCTGCCTATGGTTCTTTAAAACTGTCTTCTGGTTTCGTTTGAAGTTAAGAAAGAAAGGTTTCAAAACCATCTTTGATTTTATTATCATTCATCCTGATCTATCGATAACACGATTGGTCTATTTTCAACGAGAGGAAAAGAAAGTTACAGTTGAACATATTGTATTGTTTGTTTGTTTGTATCATCATTAATGAAGACGAATTCCTAGAGACACGGAAATAAAAAAAGAAACCGTAAATAACCCAGAAATCTTCTCCCAGAGTGTGACCACCAAGCTGGTACAAGACAAACAAATTGTTTAGCTACTAGACAAACTAGTCATTTCCACTGTATGATTAACAAGTCATTCCACTGTATGATTAACAAGTTATTCACCGAGAGGACATGCCGAAGGTGAACAAAACTACTTTCTGTCTTCAGGTTTTATCAAATCTCTTGTGAACTCAATACACATACTTGTAAGAAAGAGTCAGGGAATAATAATAATATGTAGTAGTAGTAACAATAAATGACACTGCTGGTGGCGGGAGAAAGCAAAAAAAAAAAGAGATATGGTTGCCATGACAAACAGAACGAGAAAAATAGAAGAGAGAAAATCATAGCAGGAAACATGACGTAGGTGTTATGTCGGTGTAGTAATTAAAACTAATAAACGTGGAGCATGACAAGACTGGAGATAGGGGGGGAGAGAGAGAGAGAGAGAGAATATGCGTAGGTGGCGTTTGTCTCTTCTACAGATCATAAATAAAAATCAAACTTAAGGCCCGAATTGGTCTGACTCATGGCTGCCTGGTGAGGGACGAAAAACCTGGCTAATAGCACACATGTAATAATACTGGGACGGGCATGGTAGAGAACACGACGGCTCACCCGGAAGGTTCCTGGATTCGACGGGGTTTTTTTTTATTGTTTTAAGCCTCCATTCTGAAAGAATCTGAACCTTACCCCGCCCCACCACCACCACCACCACCAAGCGAACCCCACTGGTTAGGCCCGGCGCATGAAATCTGTCACTTGAGCATACAGTAGAGAGGGGGCGCTGCTTCGACGGCACATGCACGGATCGGTGCGCAGCTTTCTTGGGACAGCAGTGATCCCACATCAGGGTTCTGGTAAATAATTCCGCCGCTACCTGAGAGCCCCTTGATAAAGTCCGCCGCGAAAGGTTTAATAAGTGGATACCTTAAATGTGTTTGGGGGGGGGGCATAACAAAGCCAAACAGTCCATTGTACTAAACAGCACTATCCCATAAAGAAGGGGCCATGGACTTTAACCCCCCCATCTATATCCCCCCGACGGTCTTCATTGGCTTTATATAAGCGGGATCGTTCGTTTATTTTTTTTTAACTGGCCAATTTTAACTTTACGGTCGTCGTGGAACCAGACAGTAGATCAAGAAAATCATAAAGTGATATATATATATATATATATATATATATATATATATATATATATATCGATCATGGGTTGACAGTTAGAGAAGTTAAAACTGGAGAGCAGTTGAAATTGTATTTTAAAAAAAAAAACGGTTCTCTTAAAGTAAAATGGTTGAATTGAAAACACATCTACACGCAGTCACACAAATACATGCATAGTTTTGCATACACATATGATTATGTGCAGGTGCCCTGACTGGGACTTACATGCTTGCAGGTGCACATGAACACACACACACACACGTGAAATGGCCCACCCCTCAGACAATAGTAAACAGGTACCTTACACCAGATCAACGTGACATTAAATACCAGACCAATCTTCCCCCCCTTCGTCACCTTTCTCTCATAGTTGACCTATTATATTGTCGGGAGAAACTGTCAGCCGGCAGTTCAACACATACGCACGCACGTAAACCCCGCTTTCCTCTCCTCTCCTCTCCCCTCTTCTCTCTCTCTCTCTCTCTCTCTCTCTCTCTCTCTCTCTCTCTCTCTCTCTCTCTCTTGTCTACCCTACCAATAACCTCCAAAACAAAAGCAAACACTGACATTTCCTCACGGACAACTTTTTTTTTGTTTTGGCGTACAGTATTTCATTTCTAACACCCGAGGTCATTTTTTAATTTCATCAGCCCCCATTTCGATGTACATGTACATATATTTGTGTGTTTTTGCGAATTTTTTCGAGTCTGTCCACGGAAACTTTTGACATTTCTCGGTCCGTTACATCAGCTGATCCCCCCACACACACACGCACACAAATTTGGGTGGCACAAAAGATATTGTCGGGTGGGAGCCAGTCAGCTGGTTGAAGAACTGGTTAGTGCAAGACTGACTCTTAGGGCCGGACGGGCCCAGCCTGCTATATTTTTGCGGGGTAAAAGGTTCAAGCCCTGCGACCACACAGGAGTACCCCATCACCACAACAGACGTGTGTGACAAACGTAAAACTCAAGGGAAAAATGCCAGAAAGTTGTTGACCGAATTCATAGGGATCGTAACGATAAATGTATCACATGGTAACCCCTCAAGTTCCATTTTCATTGGCCGCTACGGTACTTGGGTGTTGGGACGGGTGGCCCAGTATTGTAATTTTGCTCAACTTTGTCGATATGAGAATCGTGGCTTCGATCATCAATTTGAGGACCAAGTCTTTTTTTTTTTCAAGGTCTGATATCTTTCTATCTAAATCTGTCTATTTATCTGAGATTTCTGAGTATTTTTTTCATCTTTGAGTGGAATTTACTCACAAATGTTCTGAGAGGAGTGGCGGTAAAGGAAGTCAAAACATGTATCCCATGGATAAATCACAATTTTAAAGGGTTAAAACGTTGTTTGATAGGAGGAAATTTACCGGTTGTCACGAGAATCCAGGACAGAGAAAAAAATTTCTTTCCAGAAAAGTTTCTTGTAGCTCGCAGGTGTGTTTGTTTTGTTTGTCGTGTAACAAACATTTTTAGTTAGCAAGTAAACTGGAGCATCGAGCTATCAACATGAGTCACACCCTCCTCTCCACACACAGACACAAAACGAGCTATATTTAGATAAATAAATTATGCTATTCATGTTTAAACTTTAAAACAGAAGCTGGAAAGGTTGGTACAGTCCACTTTTGGTTTCCTATGTTGTTAAAACTTTGATGGCACCTATCTGTTTCCACTTCAAGAAGCCATGGTCAGTCTTGAAAGTGAAGTTCCTTAGCATTGAAGTGCACACCGTAGGGAGCAGATGAAGTGTAGAATTTTGTTTCTACAACCCTCGGCAATGAAGGGATTGTGCAGTTTTACACACATAGAGCCCAGCCATAACTGTTTCCAACAAATGTCAGGTACACCCATTTAAAACTGGAGTCTCGACTTGTGGGACAAATTTTACCTGGAAGAACGTCGGCGATTCTTCAAGAGGATTTGGTTGGGACTCTCAGGTCGATGGTCGAGTTTCTTTCTACACCACCTCGGCCATCCGTCCGTCTGACCTTGACGTGAAACGATATATATTTTTTAACTGTTTTACCATATGAGATAAGTCGCATTTCGGTAGCAAAACTAATAAAGCCAGTTAGTTTCGACCACTGTGACTACAAGGTTGACTGTTTTTACCATGTACCATAAGTCGCGTAATCGATGTAGAACTATTTAAGTGATTTAGTTTTCGACCACCTGAAGACTACAAAAGGGCTAAGCCAACAGACTTCTTCCTAGTGCGCACAGTGTGTTGCGTGTGTGTGTTGTGTGTGTGTGCACTATTATCAAAGCAAGACCTCCCCCTCCAGCGCATTGTACACCATAATGCTGTAAACCAATGAGGGCTTTTGTCCGATGAGGTGGGGGGGTCTTGTCCAGATGCCCTATCAACAAATAGTCAACGGCGGACACAAGCCTCATGGGGCTCATTCGTTTGAGTTCAGCGCGGCTCCAAAAGAGTTATTATGTATTAGTTACCTACACGTTACTAATTTTCCTCGTGCACTATCTACTTTAAAGTTGTTTGTTGTTTGTTTTCATTTGGATGAAAAACCAGATTTCGGCTCTAAAGTGACCCCCCATGCCCAAGGTAACGCCAAACATTAAACCGGCGCTACACGCATATTTAAACTAACAGCCCCATGGTGGATACGCGTGACATACTGTTATCTCGCGTAGACTGATGCCACGCTCAACACAAAAAACAGAAGAGCCAGTGTTGGGTCAATGACCTACAATGACTTGCCATGCGCTTGTCAATTGTTGCTTGTTTTGTTTATGAAACTTGTCATCCTTGGTGGCCCATGTCAAGGCCCGGAACGACATAATTGCAGGACAAGGGGCAGACTTTTTTGCCCCAAATTTATTTTACGTTCTGTGGGGGTTTCTGCCTGTAGGGGTTCGTCCGTCGTGGGGAAGGTTTGAAACCCTCTCTCTCTCTCTGAACTCTCTCAATTGGCGCTTGCGGGCTAACACTTAGTCTCTTGGGGAGCCCGGAGGTTTCAACCTGTGGTCCGCGGACCTGTGGTCCGCGGACCCCTGGGGTCCGCGAGGAGCTTCAAAGGGGTCCGTGGGCGAAGTCCAAGGAAAGTTGATTTTTCTTGTATAAAATATTGGTTGGTTTAGTTTGATTGGTTAGTTAAACAAAAAATAGTAGCTACGCCAATGTTTCAGAGCACAGAGACAACAATGTGCAGAATTGGAAATTCGGCTGGTATTTCCTTATATTTTCGTCTGAGGTCGAACAGGAGTGTGTATTGTTGATAAATAGTCTGGTTAATCAATTGGATTTACGAATGTATTGTAAGCCTAGATTGGCCTAGAAATAATTAGACAAAGTTTTTTATATC
This sequence comes from Bulinus truncatus, assembly GCA_021962125.1. Lineage (NCBI taxonomy): Eukaryota > Metazoa > Mollusca > Gastropoda > Planorbidae > Bulinus > Bulinus truncatus. The sequence goes on from JAGDYQ010000056.1 coordinate 238,627, forward strand.
CAAAATTGCTAGTACTACATTTCATGGCATGTTAATTTTAAAAAAATGAAACACTCTGGAATTGTTTTGGTTGGAAGTAGATTTTTCACTTACATTTTTAATATGAAAAATAGGCCAAGAGCGATAATAAAGGACTTTTAACTAACGCATCGATGAAATGAAACGGTGTCGCTAGCGATGAACCTATTATGCTGTTCTGTTGTTGTGTGACTTGCTTATGTGACAAATACCTTTTAAAAGTGTTAAAAATACAAAGTATTTTATATTTTATAAGATTTGTATTTGTTTTATTATAGTTGACAATTTAATTTTAAAATGTGAGTTTTTTCGTTATCAGAAAGTGAAATATTTTTACAGATAATTACCTTATCTAACCCCTCCCTACTCTGGAAGACTTTGTCTCTAATTTTTTCCCTTGCGAGATCTGAATTAACGGGACTAAACTGTTATTGTTCTTCGAGCGTCGATATTTTTGGTTGGGTAGCATGACGACAGCGCGATCAAAAAAACCTTACACAATTGCAAAGGAAGAGCTTATTATACCGCCAGCAGTTGACAATTTGAAGTCGTTGTAGGAAAGCGAATACAGTCAAAAACTGAAAGCCGTTTGAACTGATAACACAGAAAGCAGACGAATTGCCGACATGTCTGAGGATATTCGCTGCCAACGCTGATTGCACGCCTTCAGTACATCAGATTTGCAATCACAGCGAGATGGGTTACCATACTAGCTATATCTTGTGAGACATTTTAACATTTAGAACAGTTTAAATCTCTCATTGCAGAAAGATCTGAGAAAACAAAGTCGATGTCACTAGAAAAAAAAAAAATTCGCATATGGAGGGGGAAGATGTGAAGAAGGCACATATTATATGTTTCCGTTGTTGGCTGACTTTCTGAAAAGTGAATAATATTTTGACAGGCGTCATTGCAGGCACCATTTTGAACCACTAACAGCAGCATTCGTATTACTTTCATCAGTATTTCGGCGTGGCGATATCAGCACATTTGATTAAATTCGAAATCCTTTTAGAATGCGAACTAACCGTTTTAACTGGTCGCGAACAGAACAGTTGATCGAATTGTCGTCTGACAGGACACTGCACATGCAGTTCAGCAGACTGCCATTGTTGTCGTTCTGGCTAGCATGTTTCCAGGAGTACTCGCTGCTGTCAGACAAGCTGATCTATTTTTCACGACTGTCTCTAACGTACTTGTGCAGAACTTCATTCTCTTGCTATTACTGTTACCGAAGCTACAGATCAACTGGACATTGAACTATGAAATATAAATAATGTATATCTTGTATATCTCACCATGTTTGGAGAAACTCAGAAAACTATGTAACAGACATACTAGTAGAATGGAAATACTCAGTGACTGTTTCATTTTTTTTTATAGATAGCTGTTTCGGGTATGTGAAATGACTTTACTGTGTTGTAAAGTAACTTAGGCTAGTCCCTTCGTTAAGCAGAATTTAAGCAGATTTGCGTAGCAACTTTAAGTGATATATTCTACCTCAAACCTGAAGGTACGAAAATTAAGCACAGGGCACCTTGTGTACTATGGGGTCCGTCAAACGAGCTTAGAAATCTGAGGGGTCCGCAGAATGCAGTGTATATTAGAAAACCCTGTCTTAGGAGTCCTGTGAGATCAGACTTGCTGTGAAACTTCAACATTCCAAGACTGCCATACCCTAAATGAAGTTTGGTGTTTCCTGACTGTCCACCTGCCAGGTCGGGCTGTAGCCCAGACACTCTAGTGCAAATGATCAACTTGCTCTCCGCCTCCTGCAGGGCAAAGTCGCAGGATGTCGATAGTGACCTCGGAACTCCAAAGCGTTGAGCCAATAGACAGGTGCCCAGTACAAACAAGTAGGCTCTTCAAGGTCGCTGCTCGACTCTCCTCCTAAGCTTGCCACTCACGGGCTCTGCTTGGATACCTGTACTAAAATCATCGGTCTTCAGGTAGCAAAGCGGTTTTGTTTCCTTGTCAAGAATAACAACGATTCAAATCCTAATTAATTTACCGTGAAAATGATTGTATGTTCTTTAAATTAGATCTACTGATTTCTACAAGCAAATACTTTCTTTCCTCTTGCTTTTCTACCGATTCCGATACAACTACTGCTTCTTTATCTAATTCCACCGATTCCAATACAACTAATGCTTCTTGTCAAATCTAACATCTGATACAACTACTGCTTTCTCCATTCAACCTACCGGAACGATGCTAACGACACGCTTCCAATTCACTTCTAATACAGATACAAGATACTGCTTTTTTCCAATTCCACGACAAGCATACAAATCATTAAAGTTTCCAACCCAATGATTATGATAGCAACCAATGCTTTCTCCAATTCCAACGAATACGATACAAGTAATGCTTTCTCTCCAATCACCGATTCCGATACAACTAATGCTTTTAATACCAGAATCTACCGATCTTACATACAACTACTGCTTTTCTCCAATCTACTGATTAGCAATAAGTAACTACTGCTTTCTTCTCCAACGCCTACCGATTCCGATACAACTACTGCTTCT
>JAGDYQ010000056.1:241675-369175 GCA_021962125.1 Bulinus truncatus
ACAAAATGTAACTTTATATATACACAGAGACGTTCTTATAGATAGGCTAACTAGGCTGATGCGCTGAATGGGTAAAAACGAGGGGGAGGGGTGGGGCGTTGGCCAGCCACAAAGAAAGGTGACATGTGAACTCTCTTGAACCCCAGGCTAACATAATTTACCAGTTGGGGGGTCGTCATAGGGGACCCAGTTTTCACCATATTTGGGGGCAAAAATATTTGGAAATAGGTGTCCTTAATATTAATTAGCTCAATGGTTACAAACGTTAGTTCGCCTTCTACCTAGAAATTACCTTTGTTGTGTCGCCCCCATATTTACATTTGCATGGAGTCCCCCATGAACGTGAGTGTAAGTGCAGTAGTTTTATTGCAAATAAATAGAAGAGTAATGGAAAAATAAATGATTTTTAAAACACTGTAGAATAAAATAGAACGCCGAGCTCATTCTTTTAATACACATAGATTGAATGGCTTGAGCTAAACAGATTTCTAAATGCAGATATTTGAAATGTAGCTGATTTGTATATGTGCTTCAAGACATATAGGAATTGTTTTTAACTAATTGACGTTATAGTACAAGATGATCTTTTACCTGAGATATGTCTAGAAAACAGAATATATATGAATGTATGTATGTATATATAGATAGATAGAGAATAGATGATAGACATATAGATAGATGATAGGTAGATAGATAGATAGATAGATAGATGGATGGATGGATGGATTGATGGATGGATGGATGAATGGATGGATAGATGGATAATGGATGGATGGATAGATAGATAGATAGAGAATAGATGATAGATAGATAGATGATAGGTAGATAGATAGATAGATAGATGGATGGATGGATGGATGGATTGATGGATGGATGGATGAATGGATGGATAGATGGATAATGGATGGATGGATAGATAGATAGAGAATAGATGATAGATAGATAGATGATAGGTAGATAGATAGGTGGATTGATTGTTGGATGGATGGATGGATAGATAGATAATGGATGGATAGATAGATAGATAGATAGATAGATAGATAGATAGATAGATAGATAGATAGATAGATAGATAGATAGATAGATAGATAGATAGATAGATAGATAGATAGATAGATAGATAGATAGATAGATAGATAGATAGATAGATAGATAGATAGATAGATATATAGATAGATAGATAGATAGATAGATAGATAGATAGATAGATAGATAGATAGATAGATAGATAGATAGATATTATACAGAAAGCGCCTAACTAGTTTTTAATAAGTCCTCTAGCAAATAGTAAAAAAATACCGACCCTCGTGTTCTTTTTCCTTTTACTATTTTCGCACCCAGTGCTTTTTATTTTTTGTAAAAAAAAAATAGGTGCTGGTACTCAGCGATAGATTGCCTAACTTTTAATTACCAGTTCACACCTCGATGCAAGCTAGATCACAACTACAAATAAACTAAATGTCTAAAACAATTTTATTTTATAATTTACCAACTAAAATCCTCTTAAAATACAAGAAAAGTAATATTTTTTCCCCAGATTGAAAAAGATGCCGGTACGTCGTACCGGTGCGTACCGGCACAAAAAATAAAAAGCAGTGGTCGTCACCTAATGTTGATTCGCATGAACACAATAAGAAAAAAAACACATGACGGCCACATTGTCCAGCCAGATTCTACATAGATAGAGTAGCCACATTCTACATAGATAGAGTAGCCACATTCTACATAGATAGAGTAGCCCAGTTAAGTTTGGGGGAAGTAAAAGACCTCTGGTCATTGTGCTAACGACATACCCCCTTTAAAACCCGTAGCCTTCGAAAAAAAAAAAAACAGAAGGATAAGATACACTTCATTCACCTGATCTCCCTCAAAGGCCCTAACAACATAAAGGCCAAGTGAACTTTACTTTTTATCAATACAATTTCAGTTCTTTCTGTTAATGTCAAATTGATATCACATCTTACAGAAAACTACAACATCGTAGACTTAGAACATGTTTTTTATTATTCAAATATTTTTTTTTCCATATTAAAATGCTCTTTGAAAATAAAATTAAATGTGGTTTTTTTTTGTCTGCTAAGGGACGGATCACCCGAGAATGATTGATCTCGAATCAAATAAGATGATTCACACGACTATATAACGCATTTAAATCATCACACGGGTTGCTGTACAAATGAAAATATCAGTAAAGACATGGATAAAGACAAATGATATAATTAAACATAACCGGTTTAATAAAATGTTTGTTCATCGTATTGTTCAATCAGAAGACAAGAGTAGACTGATGCTATAAATAGAGCCGGTGCTATATAACTTGTGGCTACACCGTCCATATAGTTGACACATTTAAACCGTTAAGTTTAGCATTTTACCTTTTTTTAAAAAAAAAGAACTTTTTTCGTTTTTTTAATGTGTAAAATAATCGGAAAAGATTTATTGAAATCGTCTATTAAAAAGTCATGGGATGTGACATATTTTTACTTGTGACATTGTATACTCGTGACATTTTTTACTTGTAAGTTGTGACATTTGGTTTCCCCTCCGTACGTTTTAGGGTAGTGACGATTTTCCGAATCTGTGATGGCGTATTTGATCTTTTGATCTGACTGCTTCAACCGTCATGTAACGAGCGTTAGCTTACACACTGTCGTTAGCTTTACACACTGTGAATAAGAGAAATAATTTCCCGACGCAGTCTCGTGCGAGAAAACTGAATGATTATTTCTATTCCCTTATTATAAAATTATTTGAACAAAAAAAAAAACAACTAATATAACGAATTTAGTAACGTAAAGTTCCATCAGGGCAGATGAATTGTAGAAATTACCTGTTTTATAACTTGGTATATGAAGGGATTGTGTGGTTAACTCAACGCCCAGCCGTCTTTACTTCCCCAACTTGAGTCAAGAACCCAGTGATAAATTTCGTTGGACTTATGGGACTTAACACCAATATCACCTATCTATCATGGTTCTAAGCCAGAATCGAACACAGGACTCTCAGGTCGACAGTCACGTATCAATACATTTCAACACCTTATTAAACCTATAATAAATAAATGTGTTTAGAAGTTTTAAATTCTGAACATCTTACACTCATTCAGTATTGTTCTCTTTTATTTTATTTTTTGTGACACAATGTGACAAACGAAATGATGAAAAACTGATATTGTATATATCGATGAGAATAATATTGTTCTATTTCTCACTGCATCTAAAAATACTGTAAAATGTTTTTCTAAACTTTGAACTCAACTTCATGTAAAATAAAAAGTTCACGGATGCGTTGAAAACGTCCAAGAAAAATACAAAACTGTAAAACAATTGGAACAGATCTCTGTTGTCTCCATCAATAGAGAAACCAGGAATCATGTACGTAGTTAGTCCTGGGATGTGACCACACGAGAGACAGGTCAAGAACACTGTGGTCACACATACTACGACCTTCACTACTTCCCTGTCTTTTTTTGACATTTTGTATTCAACATTAGACGTAATTTGCTTTGATGCTTTAAGCTGACATTCTGAATCTGATTTGGATTCGAATCTCGCTGCAGATGCCCTCCAAATACTTGATGTTTGTAAGCGTATCACCATGGTTACGGTAGCAATTATAACTATTATCATGGCTGCCGTTGTCAGTACTGTGGACTCTACTAGATTGTTGATTCTGTACAACAAATTACCATCGGAAGTTTGGAAGTTAATCGCGATGAGAGAGTTATTATTTTCCGGGTCCGATGTCCAAAGAATGGGACTGTTTATGAAAAATGGAATGTGAAGGATGAACTCGCTTGCGAATAAAAACATCATAAACAGAGCTGTATTCTTAGTCTTTATCATTGATTTTACATGCAGGGGAAATAGTACACAGATAGCTCTTTCTATTGATATGTACACAGTTACCATTGTGGTGATCTGTGTACACAGAATGTGAGGGTACGTAGCTGACAGTGTGCTCAGCACAAAACAATTTCTGATGAAGATGTTCTTAGACAGAACATATTTCTCCAGATAAATACACAGACACTGTGGCAGTAAGAACAAGCAGCTGAGAATGTCACTGACAGTCAGTGTAAATAGTGACACTGTCATACTGTCTGACAGCACACCCTGACGGACAAACACCATGATATTTAAAGTGTTGGTCACGATGCCCGTAAGTGTCAATAGGCATAACGGTGCGTCCAGTATGGTCATCAACAAGTTATAATCATGGTGTGATATCAGTGGATTCAATGATGTATTAGATGTTTGAGGCTCAGTTATCTGTACCAAAGACATCCTGCCCAGTGATGGTGATAGTTTATTTATATTTATTAACCAACATCTAAATCTGTAATGTGAATAATAAAATTGAATTGCAATATTTAGAGAGAAAAACAGTTAGTTAATGTAAATGAAGGTTATGCAATTATAAGACAGTCAAAAGATACACATATATTGAAGTATGTCTCCATTATTTTATCTATATTATAATATGCTAGATTTAATGCCTCGTAGCAATCTTTGCTTATATTAAAAAAAAGGTTTTAAATAGTCAGTACAGGCAATAAAAGTTGATAAGTTTCATATAAGTTACATAAGTTTCAATAGATCTCAAATATTTCTCCTAAGATTCATTTACGTTTTATCACTAGACTAGCTCCAGTTTCATCTGTGGTAGGTTTTTAATTCCATCCCAAACCTCCTATTTACGCAGTTGGATGGATATTTCATTGGTAAATAAAGTATCTACAAATAGGCATCTCATATTGTCAACTAAAGGTTAAAAAAATATCCATTTTTTTTTTTACTATTCCTTCCATTTTTCTCCCATATATATATATGAACCTGTACAACTTATCGACTCAATTGTAGTATAGCCTAACGGGATAATATCTAAAATAATTGTGTTAGAGAGTAATTTGATAAATGGCATGCCGGGCAGAATGGATGTAATTACCCGGCATTTTCAAAAAAATATACAAAATCTTAAAATCGAAATAAGTGATTGTTTTGAATAAATGACTTCAACGAACGGTCTCAAGATTACACTTTTCTAAATAAAATACAGCTGATAAAAGATTACTGGCTGCAGTTTGTTTACATTCAATGTAAACACAGACACTAAATAACCAAAAATCTAATTTGAATAAAACTGATATACAAATCAGAATAATCACCATTATCAGAAGAAAAAAAAATTAGATTAATTAAACTAAGAGATATAATTTTTTCTCAAAAATAATTATAGATTGCGAATTCGATTTTACGTACTGGATTGTTTGAAATTATTTACCCAGTTACATTTCAACTTAAAAAAAAAAAAGATCTTTATAGACAATTCTAAGTTAATTCGATAATTTCATAAACAAGTTTACACAAGCAGAGCATCAGGGGGCAAACAAATAAGTAGTTTCACGTTGCCTTAAATACAACCAGAGAGTAATAGTTGTGTTATATAGTAATTGTTGTGTCAGATATTAATAGTTTTGTAAGGGAGTAATAGTTGTGTCAGATAGTAATAGTTGTGTTAAAGAGTAATAGTTGTTTTAGAGAGAAATAGTTGTGTTATATAGTAATTGTTGTGTCAGATATTAATAGTTGTGTAAGGGAGTAATAGTTGTGTCAGATAGTAATAGTTGTGTTAAAGAGTAATAGTTGTTTTAGAGAGAAATAGTTGTGTTATATAGTAATTGTTGTGTTAAAGAGTAATAGTTGTTTTAGAGAGAAATAGTTGTGTTATATAGTAATTGTTGTGTTAAAGAGCAATAGTTGTGTCATATAGTAATAGTTGTTTTAGAGAGAAATAGTTGTGTTATATAGTAATTGTTGTGTCAGATATTAATAGTTGTGTAAGGGTGTAATAGTTGTGTCAGATAGTAATAGTTGTGTTAAAGAGTAATAGTTGTGTTATATAGTAATAGTTGTGTTAAAGAGTAATAGTTGTATCAGATAGTAATTGTTGTGTTAGAGAGTAATAGTTGTTTTTCTCAGATATTAGAGTTAGAATATTAAATCTGTGTTCATCTTTTCTATTAATGTCATACTTAATTAATGTGTCTGAATGTCACATGCACAGCGTCAAACCAGTCCGGGATAGAGCTATCCATTCATGTACATCAAATAAGTTGTTGAACATTTTAATAATGATTTACTGAAACTGAATCAAAGGTGTCTGATCATAGCTACATGTTATTAGATTATTCTATAAAATTTGCCACCATAACAGTTTTAACTCAGAACAATTCTGTTTTTAAGGAAAAAGTAAGAAATCTCATTTATGTATCATTGGATGAAACTCTAATAAGAGGTTATCAAACGAGGCCCAGCTACCAGTTTTGGATGTGCAAGCAGTACGCTACAAAGAGCTAAAAGCGACACCTTTTTTGTTTGAAGTGAAATTTCACTATGAACTAACCACATTGACCTAATCACATTCACCTAACCACATTCATCTAACCACATTGAACTAACCACATTCACCTAACCACATTCACCTAATCACATTGGCCTAACCACATTGATATAACCACATTGACCTAACCACATTCACCTAACCACATTCATCTAACCACATTGAACTAACCACTTTCACCTAACCGCATTGACCTAACCACATTCATCTAACCACATTGATCTAACCACATTCACCTAACCACATTCACATAACCACATTCATCTAACCACATCTGCCCCGAACCAGTCTGCCAATCTTGCCCCCGCAAACGTATTCAGACTTTTATTCTCATCTTACCTATCACCGACTAATTACTGCTAATGGCGACGAAAATAATGCTAAACTGTCGTACAAAACTCTTATTCTCGATGAAATTTAACATTAAAGGTGTGCTATATTTTTAAAGCACGTCATCTGCCAGAATGACTAAAAGTTTTAGTCCAGGTGTCCCTTTCAAATGTGTTACTTGGAGAGACCTTGACTTCATAGTGACTATATTTATATTGCACTGTTGAAGTTCAGAATTTTCTCTACAAAAAAGAATAGTTCTAGACACCAATACATTCACCAGTTACTTCTGTACACACTTCACACTTTGATTTCAACATCTGTGACTCTATCGATCTGTGAGGTATGTCAGTATGTGATGTTTATTTCAATTCCTATATACCACTGTGGAGTGATTTATCTAGTGACCTTCTTTCATCCCCACCATAGCTGATAGTACAACAACCAGGGATGCGCATCAGGACACATGGAAGGAACATTAATCATGAGCTGAATAACTTTGGTTCTCACCGAAGATCGAGCCCGAAACCTCTAGGTCGAAAGTCAAGCGTTTTACCTCACAGCCATAGATTCCTACGACGGATTGGAAGACTGTATAATTGAAAGTTTGTCAGGCATAAACTAGGCATGTTAAAAACAATAAAAACAACACAGGAATGGTAGACTAGCTTCCATTGGCTACTTTATCCAACCACTCATATTAGGCTTCATACTCCATTCTTCCCCTGCCCGATTAGGCAAACTATGTCTAGGTCAGTCGGTACATTTTGGCTACCTAGCGACAGTGTCTATTATAAAAATATCCAAAGACAGACAATATGACCAGAATATCAGTCCATACTCACACACACACACACACACACACACACACACACACGTCGTAATATGGTGGAAGGGAGTGCAAAACACCCGGGCTGCGGCCTGTGAGAGGCGGCCTATTATTGGCGTTGTTAGTCGAAGAAAGTTATTCGTGACGAATTGACTTTATGTGAAACTATGCAATAAACACGTCAATAAAGAAATGTTTCAGATTATTTAGAATGACAAATGTGAAAATATGTCAATTTAGACATTTTTGTTGTTTACTAGGAGGTGGCGCGAAACTAATAGGGCGATAACTCCCTGGGCTTCAAATTTCTGCCAGCATCAAAGGGATATTTTTTACAACACTGTCATTTTTTTATTTTATATTTGAATGGGGTGGCATTTTTAGAGCCCACTTCCAGCGATGTAATAAGAGGAAGGGAATGACAAAATACGCCTTGCACCCGGGTGGCAGATATGCTAGACGCGGCACTGCACACACACACACTTACATTAGTTGATAGGTTTGATTAAGGAGTACCTGTACTGATTATTTCAGATAATTTCAATCAGTTACCCTTCAAATCAAAGTTTATAACACATAACTTTTAAAAGCGGAGAGCATGCTTGACTGAGTGCCTTCATCTTTCTGTGACAAAATGTTTACCTCTAGTGTTACATCGTTTTACTACAATGAGATATGGACAAAATGTTTACCTCTAGTGTTACATCTTTTTACCACAATGAGATATGGACAAAATGTGTACCTCTAGTGTTACATCGTTTTACTACAATGAGATATGGACAAAATGTTTACCTCTAGTGTGACATCGTTTTACCACAATGAGATATGGTTAAAATGTTTACCTCTAGTGTTACATCGTTTTACTACAATGAGATATGGACAACATGTTTACCTCTAGTGTTACATCGTTTTATTACAATGAGATATGGACAAAATGTTTACCTCTAATGTTACATCGTTTTACCACAATGAGATATGGTTAAAATGTTTACTTCTAGTGTTACATCGTTTTACTACAATGAGATATGGACAAAATGTTTACCTCTAGTGTGACATCGTTTTACCACAATGAGATATGGTTAAAATGTTTACCTCTAGTGTTACATCGTTTTACTACAATGAGATATGGACAAAATGTTTACCTCTAGTGTTACATCGTTTTACTACAATGAGATATGGACAAAATGTTTACCTCTAGTGTTACATCTTTTTACCACAGTGAGATATGAACAAAATGTTTACCTCTAGTGTTACATCGTTTTACTACAATGAGATATGGACAAAATGTTTACCTCTAGTGTGACATCGTTTTACCACAATGAGATATGGTTAAAATGTTTACTTCTAGTGTTATATCGTTTTACTACAATGAGATATGGACAAAATGTTTACCTCTAGTGTTACATCGTTTTACTACAATGAGATATGGACAAAATGTTTACCTCTAGTGTTACATCGTTTTATTACAATGAGATTTGAGATATGGACAAAGTAAAACAAGAATTTATTATAATAGCTATTAACTAGCTCACTGAGCCGCAAATGCTTACAATAAAATTTCTTTTATATTACAAAATCTTTTACATTAATATTTAGTGTACCATGGTTGGATGAAGGTTGTGGATCAGTTAAAAATAACGTTAGCGGTTTAACACCACAGTTATATGCCGGATGTGTTGGAATCTTCATTAGAATAAGTTTTAGCGATCCTTAGCAATCCTTAGTGACTCAATGAAATTTGTAGTGACTCAATAATTTTTGCAATGACTCAAAAGTGATTAGACTAAATAATGTTTGAAGCGACTAAGTAATGCTTGTAGTGACTCAACAATATGTGTAGTGACTTAGTAATGCTTGTAGTGACTCAACAATATGTGTAGTGACTTAGTAATGATTGTATTGACTCCAAAATGGAACAAAAGGGCATAAACGGGTTCAAGTGGTGTTCCTATCCACCCCCCCCACACACACACCAACCCAAATTATGTATGCCCTCTTGCTAAATTTAAGTAACCCGAGGGGAGGGGCGCTGATCCAGCAATACGCACATCTTGAAGTTAATTTTTTAAAAAAATCTAACAAACAAGAAGAGTGAATAGGGATCGCTCGGTCTAAGACCCCGGGCCGCATTATGCTGGTTGTGGGTTCAAGCCCCAGAGACATAAATTACGTGGGTCCCCATTGTCACCCTAACGACCATGACACATTCAGTTACGGTGGGGATGTAGATAGGTTGAAGAGAAAATAAACTACGGATATAATCATTTGACAAACATGTATTACGATTCACTGACAAACATGTTGTATGATCAACTGACAAACATGTAACTGACAAACATGTAACTGACCAACATGTAACTGACAAACATGTATTATGATCCACTGACAACATGTATTACGATCCACTGAAAAATATGTATGATGATCCACTAACAAAATGTATTATGATCCACTGACAAACATGTTGTATGATAAACTGACAAACATGTAGTATGATCAACTGACAAACATGTAACTGACAAACATGTATTATGTCCCACCGACAAACATGTATTATGATCCACTGACAAACATGTAGTATGATCAACTGACAAACATGTAACTGACAAACATGTATTATGTCCCACTGACAAACATGTAATATGATCCACTGACAAACATGTAGTATGGTCCACTGACAAACATGTATTATGATCCACTGACAAACATGTATTATGATCCACTGGCAAACATGTATTATGTCCCACTGACAAACATGTATTATGATTCACTGACAAACGAATTATGTCCCACTGACAAACATGTATTATGATCCACTGACAAACATGTATTGTGATCCACTGACAAACATGTATTATGATCCAATGACAAACATGTTTTATGATCCAATGACAAACATGTATGATCCTACAATGAATTTTATTTCATCATGCACAGCTTTAAGAGTCAGGCGGTTAGAAAAGTTTTACTCTTACAAGACATGTCAAATCAATTTTACTTCATACATATAATGTACTAGTGACGAAAGACACTATCGACTGTTTTAATAATAGACATTTGGTCCTAAAAGTATAACATTTTTAAATGTAATTATTAGCATTTAGACAACATAAGATAATGTTATTTACAGTCATACTGTATTAATTAGACTTTTTTACCTCATTCATTTCTGTTTACTCAGGAATGAACGCAGAATGTCTTTAATAGACGATAGTTGGAACCAAACATAATATCCAAAGAATGATGATAGTGATAAGAGTTATTCAAACAGATATTTAAGATAATATACGTATCTGTCTTACGTTTGTCTTTGTCTAAATAATTTAATCAGTTTAGTAGTCATAGTTTTTTTCATTTATTTTATCACATAAACATATGTTTGGTTCATAGAATGTAACCAGGATAATCGATACAGAAAAGATATACACGACATATAACTAACTATATGTCATTATAAAAATATGCATCTATATAATTGTAAGCTGCATTGATAATTAACAATTGCATTGCGCTAACAACTGCTAATATCTGTTACTCTGAATATAATAATAGGTTAAGTTAAATTTTACCTGAACGTGTACTTTATAATTGTTCAACTCGTAATAAAGTTTAAACCTAAAAAAAAAATAATTGATAGATTTACATAAGAGACAATAAACGGGCGATGTAAATAATATTATCTTAGCTTGCGTTGCTTAGGGTCAATTTAAAGATAAACTATTTTCTCTTGATCATATGCGAGTCAACACTAACAAGGGATAGTTGCGTACAACTTTATCTTGAATTACCTGAAGGTTTAACAAGGCAAGGATGCAACACGGTGGACATATGTATTTTGTGTCTGCTTGATTCTAAACGTAAGCCGCCGTCAACAGCCCTCTCTTTATAATGTCCCCTGTTTTATCGATGCAACAAATGTCTATCGCATCCTTCACATCAGTTAAGGCGCACCAGGATTACACCATTATAATCACTGCACTAGACGGAAGGTTATGTCTGTTGATGGCCATGGGTGTTGTGTACAACACTTTAAATATCATGGTGTTAGTTTGTCAGGGTGTGCTGTCAGACAGTATGACAGTGTCACTGTTTACACTGACAGTCAGTGACATTCTCAGCTATCTGTTTATACTGCCACAGTGTCTGTGTTTTTACTTCAATTTGTTCATCCAGTCAGAGATTATCTTACTCGGAAATTTTTTAGTCCTGATTAAATTACAATTTCCGTACACACCTCCTCTCTGTATACAGTTAACCTGCTGGGTGAATGTGAAATCTTTAATAAAGACCGAAAATACCGATCTCTTTAAGATGTTCATTTTCATAAGTAAATTAATATTTCACATTCTTTTATCCCTTTGTAGTCATACAGTACGGGTGACGGACATTGAAAATAACGAATCCATCGTCGCATATATTGTTCAAACCCAATATAGTAGCCTGTTGTACAGAATAAATAATCTTGTTGAATTGAATATAGTGACAACGGTAGCCATGGTAATAGTCATTGTTTTAATTGTAACCATGGTAACACGCTTTAAAACGACAAGTATTTGGATGGTGTCAGTAGCGAGAATTTAATCAAAGCCAATTCCCAATTTAAAATATAAAAAAAGAGTTAAATTCCCCGTCGCTAATTACAAGGGACATAATCAGAAAGTCAATAGTTAAAGACAAAATGTCAACAAAGGACAGGGAAATAGTGAAGGTAGTGAGTGACCTGTGTGACCGCAGTGTTCTTGAACTGTCTCTCGTGTGGTCACATCCCAGGACTAACTACGTACATGATTCCTGGTTTCTCTATTGATGGAGACAACAGAGATATGTTCCAATTGATTTTACATTTTTGAATGTGTCTTGGACGTTTTCAACAGATCCGTGTACTTTATCTTTTACATCAAGTTGAGTTCAAAGTTTCGGAATACTTTTTACAGAATTTTTAGATTCAGTAAAAAATAGAAAACTATTATTCTCTTCGATACAGAATGAACCAGTTTTCATTTTTTTTTGTTTATAACAGTGTGTAAAAATATAATACAAAAATATCTAAGCACCAAACTAACTAAGTATAAGATAATCTAAAAGAAGTATGATATTAATTTTCAGCAAAATGTGCGGTTAGGGGCTTGAAAAATACAAGCATTTATTTTTTCTTGCTAAAAATTTCATAAGACTACATTGTAAAAGCATTTCCCCCATCCCCTATGGCCAAAGACGATACATTCTCGTTAGATTAAAGTTGAAGGAATGTCGTCAAAATAAAGACATATGAGGGACTACCGATTGAGAAAAATCTCATTTATGTTTTTAGGAGAACCTCAACCATAAAAACGTATGGCTGGAAAAGTAAATGTCACAGCCACAATTAAAAACTGTCACAGGTAAAAAAAAATGGCATAAGTAAAAAATTTCACCATAATAAAATGTGAAAAGTATACAATTTTACCAGTATAAAATGTTTTAAGTAAGTTTTTCATGCATAAATAAAAAAAAGTCTTACAACTGGAATATTTGTTCTGACATAGTTACGTATATTCAAACAGTTTGAGAGATTAAATATTAACGGTGAGAGTGTAAATTTAAAGTTAAAAAAAGGACAATGTATATAGGTTCAAATAGAAACTTTGTCTTAAGTTTAAACAAATATAGATAGAAGGAGCGAAAAACAACGTGCCAACCATTTCATTTTATGACACAGTGAAGCTGCTAATTGAAACATTGTACAGATACAAAGTAGATGCAGTCATTACATGCTTACATATATGACAACTCTGTAACTGTCTGGTATTACTTCGTCTTGATAAATAATTGAATGAACGAAAGCCAATACGACACTGGGCTTAAAGTCTGTCTGATTGATAGGTTAACCTAAATCACCAATGAGCCCCCACTTCAGAAAGGGCCCCTTTTAATATTTATGTCTTTAAAATGTGGTGCACAGGAGGCTTAGTCATGCACTTTTATCTAGAGGTTCTCAAATATTTCTGAAGTATATGCCTATAGTTCCCAAGACTGAACAACGGCTGTTCCTTTTTTTAAAGCCGAAAGATGCTATTTTTATCATCGTCTAACATCTTTTAGTCATTTGACAACTGCACTAGTCTGTCAAAAACATTCTGCTGGGCAAACTAAACGTCGCTTGATGGAAATGACTTTCATGAAAAATAGTACCGAAAAATGTTAAGACTAAGTTAAACTCTGTAATACATGTCTGTATTTAGTCAGTATATATTGTAATGGAGACATTTGTCAACAGTGAGTCATCACCTATTCGGTTCAATCTATTGTTTTGTTTGCTAGTAAATAAGTTGAAGAAATAAATGATGCATATAGTGTAAACATTGAAATGAGAAAATTTTATGAAGTTATTTAATTCCGACCTTCGAGCAAAAAAAACAAAAACAAACAAACATTGACACGTAATAAAGATTCTTTATCACATCCTTTTTAAAACTGTTTTATCACAAGTTGTAACTTCAGTTGAAGATAAAGAAATCTGATTGGCTTAAAAATTTAGGTCATGGGCGTATCACTGACATGAATTGATACAATAGCGGGAGATACAGGAGTTTTACTAGGCTCTTTATTGAATGGACTTGTAGTAGAGTACATATTTGTTGGCATTGTGGTAGAGTACATATTTGTAGGCCTTGTGGTAGAGTACATATTTGTTGGCCTTATGGTACAGTACATATTTGTTGGCCTTGTGGTAGAGTACATATTTGTTGGCATTGTGGTAGAGTACATATTTGTAGGCCTTGTGGTAGAGTACATATTTGTTGGCATTGTGGTAGAGTACATATTTGTTGGCCTTGTGGTACAGTACATATTTGTTGGCATTGTGGTAGAGTACATATTTGTTGGCCTTGTGGTAGAGTACATATTTGTTGGCCTTGTGGTAGAGTACATATTTGTTGGCCTTGTGGTACAGTACATATTTGTTGGCATTGTGGTAGAGTACATATTTGTTGGCCTTATGGTACAGTACATATTTGTTGGCCTTGTGGTAGAATACATATTTGTTGGCATTGTGGTAGAGTACATATTTGTTGGCTTTGTGGTAGAGTACATATTTGTTGGCCTTGTGGTAGAGTACATATTTGTTGGCCTTGTGGTAGAGTACATATTTGTTGGCCTTGTGGTACAGTACATATTAGTTGGCATTGTAGTAGAGTACATATTTGTTGGCATTGTGGTAGAGTACATATTTGTTGGCCTTGTGGTACAGTACATATTTGTTGGCATTGTGGTACAGTACATATTTGTTGGCCTTGTGGTAGAGTACATATTTGTTGGCCAAAATGTCTCGGGTTCGAATCACCAGGATTGCTCAAGGTGTTTATCAGAAACCCGGCGAAGTCCTCAAGTCGACTGAGCTTATTAGTGGATGACGAGATTTGGTAGAAGTAACTGTACAAGACCAGGGGTGGATAACATTTTTTTTAAAGCAGGCCACAGTGGGCTCTTTAAATTGACGGAAGGTCCGGACCAAGAGAAGATGGATCGAGTATTTATCACAGATGATGTAATTTTTACGTAGTCGTCATTGGTGCTAACGAGCGGAGAGAGGTGCGCTGCGGGCCGGATAAAACAGTCTGACGGCCGTCATTCACCCGCGGGCCATAGTACGCCCATTCCTGGACGTACCACACAATCTTCTAATATGACGTGGTCACAAAAGTATATGTACTCCACTTTATCCAATCCGAATGCCTTGTTTAGTTTAACTTTACTCATTTCAGGAAACCTAGAACTAGTCTATAAAAAAAAAGAAATCTCTTATGGATAAATCCAATGTTTTTTGTCTCTACTCCCTTTCCCCCCCAATATAAACCAATGTATGGACAGCGATAAACCCAGTATGTCTAGCTCTTGATTGTATGTACGTACACATTACGTCTGTTATCTCTTATATCTTTGTTATTACAAATGTTTCTTTCTAAGCCCATGTTTCATTATGTCTGTTGTTTTTAATATCGGCCTAATTATGTACATTTCGGTTGTATCTTAAACGACAAAAGATTACACCCAATAGTGATTCTCATACGTTAGCGTTCAGCCGTTCTTTTATTTCATATTTATGAGTAGAAAATGTGTTTCACAGAATTGATTTTATTCAAATTGTACAGCAGAAAAGTTTTGTCTAGGTCAATGTAATAAATATAATTACAAACGCTTTAAATGTACTTATTTTCACTACAATTTTAAGCAAGTAATTTTTTTTAAATTAGACTTTAAAAAAATAAAGCGAGTACAAGTTTATAGAAGTCAAACTTTCAATTAAGTTCTTCTTGGGAAAAAATCTGACCAAGTATACAATGTATCCAAGAGGACTGCGACTGGAAACGGGAAACCAGTTTTCCGCTGAGGCTTATGTTAGACTCGTTACTTCAGTACTTTAGCTGAGACAATCATTGTCTTGATGAAATAAAATTAACTTAGCGAACATGAAATAAAATATTGCCATGATTTTGGTTGGCCAGTACGACGACTATCGTGTCTCTATACTGTGAAGATAGATTTCATTTAAGAGACATGCTAAATTGTCGAATGTCTTTCAGTTCTATCACCTATCTTCCTTATGTTCCTATATTTCTCAAGATAAACTATCAATATTATTATCATTACAAAAAAAGAAAAAAACTGTAGATATCACTTAATGCTATGAAATATAATTAATTGTTGTGTATACACATTAAAATATTATTAAACATCCGATGTGGACCGAAAATAATTTATAACTAACTTATAACATTTTTTTTCCCTTAAACTTTGATCTAAAGTAAAAAAAAAATGTTTACTGACAACATAAATGTTTGAGACTCCCTTGATAATTGTTTACGTTTTTAGATTACTTTCTCCTGACTGATTCAAGTAAATGTTTTAACAACAACATTATCAAGACATGTGTGTCAGAAGAAAATTATGTTCGAAACTGGGTCAGAGGACACTCAATTATTTAGTTGTGACGTGTCCTCTATATAGGTAAGTGCTTAGCAAGTTTAGGATGCTTTATAAGTACTAGAAACATGTGTACATATACATACATAAATATATATATATATATATATATATATATATATATATATATATATATATATATATAGGGACTGGGTTCGATGTTTTCACTGGTCAAGGAAATCCTAGGAAAAGTTTGTTTTTTAAATCCGTTTTTTAAATCCAGATTTTTTAAACCGATATTCAGGTTATTTTTTTTTATTTATACCATTATTACTTGAGTGTCTAGGTAGTGGGTTCGAACCCGTGTGACTCCAACTCTGCTGTTGCTTTCAGTGTGTCACGTGACACATATTTCAGGGTTGCTGCAAGCTAATGTTGGGCCCCCTGATAATCTCCACCAACTGTAGCCCTTGACAATCCCCATGAACTAAATTTGAAAGTAAATTTTACATTACTGAATCAATAATCTTGAGTTATAATCCAATCTCTGTTATATTTCACCATAAAATCAATAAAGTCATTTAATTGAAAGATTATAGATTATCTGTATAGAAATATAAAAGACTTTTTTTTTATTTTCAAATGAAAATTATTTATATTTTAGACAATTTAATTGACCTTTTTATATCACTTGTAATTGGCCATCGAATCACTATTGTTCTACAGAAACTCATGTATTGTTAAATTTATATCACATCATGAAATACGATGAATTAATAGAACACATCGGAGAGTTTGGACCTTACCAAAAGTTAATCTTCTTTTTCACCTGCCTGCCTTCTGCATCATCTGCTGTTCAAACAATGATCACAATATTTATATTAGCAGTGCCAGACCATAGGTATTGTTGCGTTTTGATGTTATATTTTGAAAAGATATCGGTATAATGAATTTTATGAATCTATCACTAAAGGGAATTTTCTGTAAAAAAAAATCTGAACTTTTGTCCCTCCATGGCCTCGGATACAAAGTTTTATAATTAGAAAAAACAAAAGATTGTGAAACGAAAATAACTTAACCTTACTTCGGTGAATTGTAAAGTCTCCCTGTCAATACCATACATTGAGATGTTTTGAAGTTTATTCTATCCAATGCCAGTAGTACTTTGGTGGACGGATGGTCGAGCGGATAAGAGCGCTCGTCTGTCCATCTTAAAGTACCTAACTTTAGTTTCGTGATTAAAGGTGACTGGGCGTTGTGTGAGCAATAACAGCCCCTTAAGTGGCTCATAAGCCGAATAATGCCTTGGTGATATAAACAACTGCCTCGGTTGCCCTACAGTGCTAAGGGAACTTCATTTCTTACAATACTACCTACTCGTCTCATTCCCTGAATCGGTTTAGGTATTAAAATTATATTATAGAGCTGGTTTGAACACTTTGTATTAATTAAGCTAACGTGATGGTAAAACGAAAAAAGGGAATTAATTTATAAATTATTTTAATATTAGAAATAAAACATTGAAAAGAATAACTTGGTCTATGAATGCAATGGTTCTGTTTATTGTATTTACCTGTCAACATTCTGTAGGTGTTCCATACCAGGACTAGACAATGACACGTACACATTACACACAGATCTCCAGTGGTCACTGTTCAACCACACAGTCTTCTGGGCAGATGCTGATCGCAACAACGTATGGGGGTCTGGTCAGTGTCACGTACTAGCTAACAGGTAATGGCAGAGAGGTGGAGCAGCTATCTGACCGCTTATAATCTAATACATTGATTTGAGGTGGATTCTTTAATAATCGTAGATTCTTTTTTCAAACTTATACAGATACGAAATGCCAGCCTGATTTTAGTTTTAACCTCAAATGTGAATTTAAACACAAAGTGGCACGATTTAAAAGTTAGGATCAAGAGAAATATATAATAACTTGTTGCAGATAACTTGGCGACAACCTATAGTTACCAATAATGAGTGATCATTTTAAGAATTAATTCCTACTTAAACTGGGCTATGTGAAAGATGTCTTAGTATTGAGCCCTAAACATCTAGTAGTCTCTAGCCAATAGGAATGGTACTGGGGGTTGTGAGGCAGCACAGGGCCCAGAACTAGGAAGTGGCACCGAAAGTGCACTATTAAATGTTTTTGCACTTTTCTTAAAGGAAGGAGTGCGCCGAAAAATGTAATGTGCACAGGGTGCTACAAGAGCTAGCTACGACTCTGTCTCTGACAAGGGGCTCATGACTCCTCCACTCTGTCAATATTCTTCTCTTCAAAAGAAAAATCAACTAACAATATATCTTATTATTATAATTTTTTTTTTTACACAGAACGTCGAATGATGTTGACGCTGAAGATGGCGATAGTCCGAACTCCAGAAACGTAGTCAAATGTGACAAGTGGACTTATGACAGATCAACATTCTCTGAGACATTTGTTTCACAGGTAGAATATTACGTGTTAAAAAAAAAACTATTCTGTTACGTTCTATTTGCATTGTAATATTTATCACAGACAACATGACTCGCGATATTATACCAACTTTACTTTTAACCTTTATTTTACATAAGGCTTTAGATATCTCAAAAGATAAACATTTTTGTAATTAGTGATATAAATGTTATTAAACAAAGCAATATTGGCAATCAATTTTCATGAACGTAATTTTTGTTTTACCTTTAACTGAAAAGGTGGTCAAGTGAAAACGTACAAACCCACCTACAAACATATATCTGTTGTCATATATACACATTAAAATTACATCATGAAAAATGAAGTTTATTATTTCATCAATTACACTGGTAAACAGTGAATTCATTGCCAGTGATATTTGAATCACATTATACAAAGTCAACTATGCTGATTTAGAATATGTAAGTGATTTTCCTAGATTGGCTCTATTTTTCGAGATAATTAAAATTAATTAAAAAATGTATGCACAGTATTTGGAATTTGTCAAGAATTGCATGAAGTATAATAGTATACTAACAAATAGTAGTGAAAATGTTAATAGTCACTCAGAAATTTGTTCAAAAATATGTGTAATAATGTTATAGAAGAAAACATTTTCATTTGAAAAACTAATTATGTCTAATTAATTAATTAATTAATTTGTTAATTGTCTATGGTAATGCATTAGCAAATCGCTGTTTGCTCGACTTCCTTTTGTATGTGTCGTTGGTGCAATTGCGCTGGAGGCTCCAACAGTAGTCAGCCATCATATGTATGTCCCATCTTCCTTGATATCTCTCCTCCACACCCTCATATCCTGATGGAACCTCTCGCCTTGTTCCTCACTGAAGTCCCCAAGGTTACCTGCAAATTTGTCTAAATGACTGTGCAGGTAATGTACCTTGATGCTCATATTTGTTCCAATGTTTCTGAAGTTAGCGAGCATATCTTTCACCAGTTCTTCGTAATTCTCTGTTCTGTTATTACCTAAGAAGTTGTTCCTGACAACTGAAACAAAATTGTTCCATGAAGAAGCTTCAATGTGATCCATGAAATTAGTAAAATTTTGATCATTGATGAGTTTTCGAATCTGAGGACCGTCAAAAATCCCAGGTTTCAGCTTCTCCATGCTCAGTCCGGGGAATGATCTACAAATATACCTGAAGCGATTTGCCAGATTTGTCCAAAACCTTAACAAATTGTTTCATTAAAACTCATTTGATATGAAGCGGTGGGAGAATGATCTTATTTTCTTTACCTACATTCATGGTTTCCCTTGCAGGCCATGTCACTCTTGTCCAAAGATCTTGCCTTGCCCTGCTATCCCAAAGGCACATGAAGCATGGGTATTTTGTGTATCCTGACTGCTGTCCAAGCAAGAAGTTTACTATTTTTAGATCAACAAAAATTGACCACTGATGCTCATAATAACGGACTTTCTGCAATACTGTTTTGATATTCTCATACTCTTCTTTAAGTGTTGTTGAGTGAGCAATGGGAAGAGATGTATAACGGTTACCATTGTGTAACAGAACACATTTCAAGCTTCTGATGGAACTGTCCCATTTGGAGCAGAAGTCCAGGGATGTCATTACAGTTAACAAGATCTTCCTCTTGGCTGAAATATGGAAGAAGAAACTCTTCTCTTTTCCGATAAAATGTTATTTTAACTTCTGGTTTGAGAAAATTTCTTTCATTGAGCCTGGACGCTAAAAACTCAGATGCTTGCTTGGACAGATTTAGTTCTCGTATTAGGTCATTGGGTTCTTCTTGGCTGAATGGTTGAGGTGTTGAAGAAATTCCTTCATAATCGCTTCCACTGTTTTCACCTGCCAAAAACTCCAGATCTTGCCCTTCGTCGGAGTCTGATGGTAAAAGCTCTAATAATCCAGTAAACATTGGTATAGGAACTTCACTGCTATGTGGAATTGGTCTCCTTGCAGATTCAAGATCAGGATAATCCCACTTAGATTTCTTGTGGCGATTGAAGCCTTTAACATTCACAATACAAAAATAAAAATCACCAAAATGGTCTTTCGGCTCTCGCCATACCATTGGTACACCCAAACTTAGACTTTTCTTCTCACCATTTGTCCACTGCTGTAGGCTCTCCACACAGTTTTTTCAGACCTTATGGGGAGCCCAAGACTTGTCTTGGTTTCCCAGCTTCACACCGAAATAAGCCAAATATGCCTGCTGCACAAAGTCGGTTATATTTATTCTTTGCTTTTCAATCAAGTATTCTCCACAGATGTAACAGAATACATTCGGATTATTTCTGCAGCATCTTCGTGATGAACTCGTGATGTCTTTAGAAAGCAGCAATAAAAGAGAAAAAAATAAACCAAGTTATAACTTGGTATATTTAAATTAAACAACAGACACCAAACTTATTACATTTGTTTTACACAATAGGTACAATCATATTTTCAAGGGTGTCCAATATCTCAGAAACTAGAGCCAATTCAGCAAAAGCAATGGCAGTTTTGAAATCAGCACTCATGAATTGCTATAAATTCATTCAAACATTCTTGGTAACTCGCAAAAATTTTTTTTGTTGGGCTGTGTAATAAATAAACTATCATTGAAATCGGTGATTTCTTTGATTTTGAATAACTATAAATATAACGTACAAGGGTGTGTATTATTTTTTACATACTGCTAAACTCTTGACTAGGTTAACTAAACATTTACAAATATCAAAAACAATTGTACGTGTTTTTCTAATTCTATGTTTATGTTATTGTAGAACAACTGGGTGTGTGACAGCAGAGACCTGAGGTCTCACTCCAATATGATCTACATGGCTGGGGTGTTGTTTGGTTCATTTGTTTGTGGTGTAATGTCTGACAGGTAAACAAACCCACGTTCAAATTATGATTTTTTCTTTTATAGTAAACTTTATATTTTAAAGGAAACCAGTTGGTCGTGTGTCACACGCACAGCCATAGCAATAGATATTAAGTTCAATATAAGTATTTAGCCGGATTGACCAATCGGTGTTATACTGTAATTTTGACTCAATCACTTTACCTAATGCATACCATGATGTCTTATACATTAAAGTTGCAAGTATTAGTTATAAGAAAACGATATAAAGAAATTAAGTTAGAGAAGAGGTAAATTATATAATGTCATTAGGTTAACACTGGTCATTTTACTGCCCACGTCTTTTGACGTAATAGTAAATACTTTTTATAAGCACTAACAAAAGGTAATTTTGTGTTTCTTAAGAATAGGGCGAAAGAAAACCATAATGCTGGCTACTGTCTGTCACGCTGGTGCAAGCATAGGTATTGCGTTCGCACCAAATTTTATTGCGTTTGCAATATTGCGATTTGTGACAGGAATCGGGGATATAGGGCTGTATATGTGTGCCTTTGTACTCGGTAAGTTACTTACAGTATGTTTATGTCTTACAAGAGGGTCGTTTTCTTAGATAGGCAGACAAGGTAGCTGTCTAGGGGACACTGCAATTGGGCGGGGGGAGCATCCAGCCCTAAAAAAGGGGCAGTTGAGTTTTTATAAATTTCCCTTTTTGTGTCACGTGGTTTAATTATTAGCGTCACGGTCTTAGCCAATCTGTGATGGTCGTTAGCCTTGTGGACGATTACATCGGACGGAATTTTCGTGAATAAATTTCTATGTACCCAGCAATATGGTCCCATTTGACGCACGCGACACAAGTAAAGTAAATGAATGTGCACGTTCATTGACAACATGAATAGTCTATTTACACAAAGTCGGCACGTGCTGCCCGAAAAGGGCAAGTAACTTAAATGGCTCCCTCGAACAATTACATATATATATATAAATACCTCTAACAATAATGTATATATATATATATATATATATATATATATATATATATATATATATATATATATAAACACATTCAAAAAATTGTGCTTATCCTAACAAATAGATCGTAACAATGGTCCTCTGTAAGCAGGCAGCCGGAGGCGTAGAGAGCGGTGGGCAATGGGGCGTCATGCCCGGCGCTACTCACAAAGGGGCACCAAATGGTATTTTTTACATATAATATTATATGGTTTTCGAATGTGGGGAGGGGGCGCTAAAAAGGTATTTAAAAGATATTGTGGCCCGGGCGTGAGCTAAGCTCGCCGCGGCACTGCGTGCAGCAGCTGAGTGTTCTCAAAAGAAATTACTCCTTCCCCTGTGATCGGTCTCTGTCTCTCCGAGCATCGAAAAGAGCACACGCCCATATATTGGGTAAAACTACGTAGCGTGTGTGCAGAGTTAACTCCAGTAACTTTTTGACCACTCATCAAGCATCCTGAGATATGAACGTCCATAACACATGGGTCAAACTTATTAAAGACTTGACCGGTCCTACGTTGTGCCTGACACTGGGTTTTACACGTGATCGTCGTAAGCCCGGGAGTCGAAACCAGAATGAAGTCAAAGTGACCATTGGTCAGCGACCACCGTTAGGCCACACCCATCTCTTGGGTCAAAAGACCGGCTATAGAGAGAGGGGGTGGCGAAAAGGGACAGAAGTCACATCTCTCTATTTCCCTTGCACCTGCCGAACTACTTACTTCCCATGTCTTGCATTATTCTCCCCCCCCCCTCCACCCTTCCCGATGGTGTATAAGCTGGTCTGTCCAGTTGGTGAGTTCCCATTATTTCCCTTGGTAGTTACGCCATACCAAGCCTGTGTTGACCGAAGATTGACCATCTGTGAATCTCTCTGGCTAAGCAACGGATTTAGTCCACTGCCCACTAATACCTGTCCATAGGTTGATGACGCAAAAGGTGAAAGGATGCTGGCGGGTGGGGGGGGGGAATCTGCTTACATAATTTAAACAGAAATATTAATAGAGATAAAAAAAAAATATTGTTCAATATATGAAGTTTAAATTAGAGATTTGCCCCCCCACCCTCCTTTCCACCTTTTCTTTCTTTCATCTTAACTAACCCTCTGTGGATACCAAACTTTAGTCAACATCCCAGATGTGTTTGATAGTTCCATAACCCCTCCCCCCCTCTCACATTTAAAAATGGCTAAATATGTGTAGCACTGGACAAAGGTATAATGTCGGATGTAACAGAATAATTTGTCTATGTCTACTTATGTACCAGCTTAAGGTACTTTGTAGGAATCAGTTTGTTTAGTCATGTGGTTCATTTGTCCATTGCTCACTGTCATAGAACTATTTAGTCTCTTTTCCATTCCAGGTTTACTTTGTGCTAGGTTTACCTTGTCTTATATTTACATAGGTTTACATTGTCATAGGTTTGGATTGTCTTAGGTTTACTTTGTCTCAGGTTTACGTTGTCTTCAGTTTCCATAGCCATTTTACTGACCTTATCGTATTTTTTTAAAATAATTTTTCTGCAGCTGTCGAACTGGTGGGCCCAGGCTGGCGTGCCCAGGTGGGCGTGTCAGTCAGTTACGCGTGGTGTTTGGGTTTGTTTCTTCTGTGTGGAGCCGCCTATGGGCTGCGAGACTGGCAAACGTTGCAGCTGGTCACCGGGGGAGCCACTGGTATTTTATTTCCTATCTGGTGGTAAGTAAATATAACAGGAGCTGCGAGTATATTATTTCCTATCTGGTGGTAAGTAAATATAACAGGAGCTGCGAGTATATTATTTCCTATCTGGTGGTAAGTAAATATAACAGGAGCTGCGAGTATATTATTTCCTATCGGGTGGTAAGTAAATATAACAGGAGCTGCGAGTATATTATTTCCTATCTGGTGGTAAGTAAATATAACAGGAGCTGCGAGTATATTATTTCCTATCTGGTGGTAAGTAAATATAACAGGAGCTGCGAGTATATTATTTCCTATCTGGTGGTAAGTAAATATAACAGGAGCTGCGAGTATATTATTTCCTATCTGGTGGTAAGTAAATATAACAGGAGCTGCGAGTATATTATTTCCTATCGGGTGGTAAGTAAATATAACAGGAGCTGCGAGAATATTATTTCCTATCTGGTGGTAAGTAAATATAACAGGAGCTGCGAGTATATTATTTCCTATCTGGTGGGAGGCATATTGATCACATGTATTATTTGAGTGCTTATTTACTGCTGAAATAAAATATTCCAATGTAAATTGAGGATACCATTTGATACAATATTCGCAGATAGGATATAACCCTTATCATGACATTAGACTGCGCCTATCTGTGATTCACTGTTTTCTATCCAACGCTAAATGAGCTTTGTTGATTGTAACATTATTCTAGTAGATAGCTGTTAATTTATCAACATTACCTGTGTTTGATTCCTTCTTTTTAAATAACACCAGAATGAATCAACAAAAGAATACTTTAGACATACTATGAACATACTTATATGTCTATCACTTATTATTTTCTTTAAGAAGAATAAAATAGTTATATGGTTTTACTTGGACTTAACATTTTTTTTTTCAGGTTTATTCCAGAATCACCAAGATGGCTGCTCAGTCAAGGGAGACATAAAGAAGCGCGTGTCATATTGGAGAGAATCGCCAAGAGCAACAAGACAGTTTTACCGGAGTATTCCATTGATGAAGATGATGTGAGCACATCGGAAAAGGGGAGCGAATCTAAAAGTGGATTAATCGACCTGTTTAAAAACTCAGTTCTCGCCCTTAGAGCAGTCATAGTATTTATCAATTGGTAAGGGAAATGTGTTCTTTATATACTGGACGTTGTAGAGAGAACGGTGCAAATATTTCGAACAATAAGCAAATATGAAAAAAGAGAAATACAACATATATATATATTACATGGGTGGTCACGCATGATTTCCTTCTAGTATAACAATATTTAATAAAAGTTCATCAAAATACGGAAATTAATAAAATATGAAATGTGGCTCGTTGTGACCGGCTCAAAGAAGAACTATGGGGCCACATAAATACATCGCAGACACATTTATTTTACGAAGCCTTTCATGCAGTTATATATTTATACTAGCTGTACCCTGCAAAACCTTTGCATACAGTTATATCCCCTTATGCTTGATCGGTAGGCTATGCTATTTTTTGGTTTCGGGCAGATCCGATTTTTTTCATGGTTGTATTTTAAACTGGAATGCTGTTGTATTAATTCTTTACTTTCGATTTAACGCACACTGGAAATGAGTACTATTATATATGATTATTTGTATTTACTTATATATTTGAGAACTCATAGTAAACAATCAGACATACTGATAAACATGACGACAGTGCACGCAGACTAACACAGATAATACACACAGTTCCACTATTTATGTCCTTAAACCAGCTGTTTCAAATACTAGTTCACTTCTTTATTTTATTCTCATTCTATATAGCTTTATATTTTGTTCATATTCTATGTAGGTTTATATTTTGTTCATATACTGTATATGTCTGTATTTTATTCACATTCTATATGGGCAGTGCTTTTTTTGTGCCGGTACGCACCGATACGGCGTACCGGCACCTTTTTCAATGTGGGGAAAAAATTATTACTTTTCTTGTATTTAAACGTTTATTATTAATTGATTATATTATTAATTTGTTATAGTTTAATTATTTTAAAATTGCCCGCAATAAGAATTAAGTCAGGCAATCCATCACAGAGTAGAGGCACCTATTTCTTTACAAAAAAGCACAGTATACAGGTTTATATTTTGTTCATATTCTATATCGATTTGTATTTGTTCATATTCTGTGTAGGTTTGTATTTTGTTCATATAATGTATATATCTGTATTTTATTCATATTCTGTATATGTCTATATTTTATTCATATTCTGTATATGTCTGTATTTTGTTCATATTCTATATCGATATGTATTTTGTTCATATTCTGTATATGTCTGTTTTTTGTTCATATTCTATATCGATATGTATTTTGTTCATATTCTATATAGGTTTGTGGTGACCGTGGTATTCTATGGTTTAACTTACAACGTGGCCACATTGGAAGGAGACATTATTCTCAATTTCTTCTTGAGTTCTGTGGTGGAGACGCTGGGTTATACGTCATGTCTGGTGGCCATACCTCGTGTAGGGAGGAAAAAATTTCACTGTTTCGCCATGTTTTTAAGTGGAATCGCTTGTCTGTGTTTTATAATACCAACTGTTCTGAAAGTGCAAGGTAAGAACTTCTCGTTATGTCTTGATACCAACTGTACTCAAAGTACAAGGTAAGAACTTCTCGTTATGTCTTTAAACCAACTGTACTCAAAGTACAATGTAAGAACTTCTCGTTGTGTTTTTAAACCAACTGTACTCAAAGTACAAGTTAAGAACTTCTCGTTATGTCTTTAAAACCAACTGTACTTAAAGTAGAAGGTGATAACATTTGGTAATTGAATAACAACAAGGTGAAAGTAAAGGTTAGCTTATATCTTATCTCAATGATTCAAGCTCTATTTAAAAAAATACATTTACAAATAAAAATTTGATCCATATTACTATATGTTTTTTTTTTCCGTGAGCCACAATTGTTTGTTCATACTAATAACTGAAATCACACTGTGAGCCATTGGTATTTCATACCAACAAGTTAGAGGATTTTGAATACTGGTTGTTTCATACCAACAAGTTAGAGGATTTTGAATACTGGTTGTTTCATACCAACAAGTTAAAGTATTTTGAATACTGGTTGTTTCATACTAACAAGTTAAAGTATTTTGAATATTGGTTGTTTCATACTAACAAGTTAAAGTATTTTGAATATTAGTTGTTTCATACTAACAAGTTAAAGTATTTTGAATACTAGTTGTTTCATACTAACAAGTTAAAGTATTTTGAATATTAGTTGTTTCATACTAACAAGTTAAAGTATTTTGAATACTAGTTGTTTCATACTAACAAGTTAAAGTATTTTGAATACTAATTGTTTCATACTAACAAGTTAAAGTATTTTGAATACTAGTTGTTTCATACTAACAAGTTAAAGTATTTTGAATATTAGTTGTTTCATACTAACAAGTTAAAGTATTTTGAATACCAGTTGTTTCATACTAACAAGTTAAAGTATTTTGAATACTAATTGTTTCATACTAACAAGTTAAAGTATTTTGAATATTGGTTGTTTCATACTAACAAGTTAAAGTATTTTGAATATTAGTTGTTTCATACTAACATGTTAAAGTATTTTGCATTCTAGTTGTTTCATACTAACAAGTTAAAGTATTTTGAATACCAATTGTTTCATACTAACAAGTTAAAGTATTTTGAATACTAGTTGTTTCATACTAACAAGTTAAAGTATTTTGAATATTGGTTGTTTCATACTAACAAGTTAAAGTATTTTGAATATTAGTTGTTTCATACTAACATGTTAAAGTATTTTGAATACTAGTTGTTTCATACTAACAAGTTAAAGTATTTTGAATACTAGTTGTTTCATACTAACAAGTTAAAGTATTTTGAATACTAGTTGTTTCATACTAACAAGTTAAAGTATTTTGAATACTAGTTGTTTCATACTAACAAGTTAAAGTATTTTGAATACTAATTGTTTCATACTAACAAGTTAAAGTATTTTGAATACTAGTTGTTTCATACTAACAAGTTAAAGTATTTTGAATATTAGTTGTTTCATACTAACAAGTTAAAGTATTTTGAATACTAATTGTCTCATACTAACAAGTTAAAGTATTTTGAATATTGGTTGT
Organism: Bulinus truncatus; assembly: GCA_021962125.1. Lineage (NCBI taxonomy): Eukaryota > Metazoa > Mollusca > Gastropoda > Planorbidae > Bulinus > Bulinus truncatus. The sequence goes on from JAGDYQ010000056.1 coordinate 270,211, forward strand.
TTCATACTAACAAGTTAAAGTATTTTGAATATTAGTTGTTTCATACTAACATGTTAAAGTATTTTGCATTCTAGTTGTTTCATACTAACAAGTTAAAGTATTTTGAATACCAATTGTTTCATACTAACAAGTTAAAGTATTTTGAATACTAGTTGTTTCATACTAACAAGTTAAAGTATTTTGAATATTGGTTGTTTCATACTAACAAGTTAAAGTATTTTGAATATTAGTTGTTTCATACTAACATGTTAAAGTATTTTGAATACTAGTTGTTTCATACTAACAAGTTAAAGTATTTTGAATACTAGTTGTTTCATACTAACAAGTTAAAGTATTTTGAATACTAGTTGTTTCATACTAACAAGTTAAAGTATTTTGAATATTAGTTGTTTCATACTAACATGTTAAAGTATTTTGAATACTAGTTGTTTCATACTAACAAGTTAAAGTATTTTGAATACTAGTTGTTTCATACTAACAAGTTAAAGTATTTTGAATATTAGTTGTTTCATACTAACAAGTTAAAGTATTTTGAATACTAGTTGCTTCATACCAACAAGTTAAAGTATTTTGAATACTAGTTGCTTCATACCAACAAGTTAGAGTATTTTGAATACTAGTTGTTTCATACTAACAAGTTAGAGTATTTTGCATTCTAGTTGTTTCATACTAACAAGTTAAAGTATTTTGAATACCAATTGTTTCATACCAACAAGTTAAAGTAGTTTGAATACTAGTTGTTTCATACTATTAAATTAAAACACGATGTGAGTACTTATCCGTCACATGCCCAATACAATTTCAACAAGAAAGTAAGAACTTATATTTCATACACACACAAAACTCTACTCTCTTTAATGGAATACCGCTTTATTTGCATTTAAGAAAAATGTATATTTATTTCGCTTTTGACTTAATTACTCATTTTTTTAAAATAACCAACAGGTAATTTATTTTATAATTAATAACCAGTAATTTATTTATCTTTTGATTGCTAAATAATGTTTAATGTAATTTGTCGTTTCGTATTTAAATTACTAATGTCACACCATTCACGTGATTATACATCTTCGCATCGATCACAAAATGACCTATTATCACACCATTCACGTGATTATCCATCTTCGCATTGTTCACAAAATGACATATTCTCACACCATTCACGTGATTATCCATCTTCACATCGATCACAAAATGACCTATTGTCACACTATTCACCTGAATCCCTTAGCACAAAGTAACATAACTTACGCTCATTTAAACATTTCTTCATCTAGACTCGTGGATCTCCATCTTCCTGTCCAGTGTTGGCAAGTTTGGAGCTTCCGGTGGTTTCACCACGATGTTTGTCCTGTCTGCAGAATTGTTTCCAACCCATCTGAGAAACAGTATGGTTGGCACCAGCTCAATGGTTGCCAGGGTTGGGGGGATGATCTCCCCTTATATTGCAGATTTGGTAAAACCCCTTTTATTATTTATTGACTTCAATGTTTATTCGTTTCGTTTCCTCCCAAGTTGTATTCATGTTATGTTTTTCTTTTTTAGAAAACTTAAAGGTGAATTTAGGGATTTCAAAGCAAAAAAAATATATGCATTTATTTATTTTGGAAAGTGGACGGGGGTGAATGCATAATTTATTTTGGAAAGTGCATAAATACCTTTTTTTTTCAAATTTTTCAAACCTGCATGGAATAATGAGATAAATGTTTAGTTTTCTCGAGTTGTTTTAGTCAGTAAGTTGTATACAAAAATAACATCACCTTTAGAACCTATACCAATGTCGTTGCGGTGACATTATTTTTTACAAGATTTAAGCCACGATATATCCAGTAAATAACTAAAAATGTTAAACAATTACTTGAGTATATAACATTCTACCCGATGATCTGCTAATGGATGAAAAGATTAACATTATGTTTTATGTAACGTTATGGTTTTGGGTTGTTTGATTTATTATGATGATTATTTTTTCTTTTGTTCACTTGTGATATCGTTCAATTTACTTGAACATCTCTCACAGACAACACGCCATTATTGAGGCAAAGTTCCACGATTTAAATTCACATTTATTATACGATAAAAACATGCATAGGCAGCAAGATTCACAAATGCCTTAATAATAAATAAATAAAGTATTCAGCTGTCTCGAACCACTTAATAAAATTAAGTCTAACTTCCTACACAATATAACTTTCAACAATTAATTTTAACTTCGTACACAATATAACTTGCAACTATAAACTCTAACTCCTTACACAATTTAACTTGCAACTTTATTTTCTCTTTAAGTATACTGCAGTCCCGAAGGTCTTAGTTCAATATTCCTTAACGTGTGTTTGTCTGTTCAATCTCTAGTCTGTCTGCATTCGGCCGTCTCTGATGTGTCTGTCGATCTGTCTGACTAAAACTACTTTAAATCTTTTTTTTACCATATCGGCGCATTAAGCCGTCCCATGATGCAAAAGCCCCAACTCTTCTGACTACACCCTGCTAACTCTGTTCTATAATTTGGGCTCTTTTTCTAGCCTAGAGATTGGTGCAGCCAAATACCCATTATAAGGCCAGTATCCCTTTGTTACCTAAAGCTAAGTTTAATATTACCTGCGGTTAAGGTTTGCTTACTTGTATCAACTAGTTACAAAGATAAGTTCCTTGTTCTGATTTGGATTAAGACACAGTAGTGCTCCCTCCCCCTTGACTCAAAACCTATTGTCTTTTGATCAAACCTAAAGAGCTTTCTCCCAACCTGGGTCACTGGAAATTGTATACAATCTGACTTGTACTGTTAACCTCACTCTACCAAACAAAGTTCTAACCCTGAACTTTTAATTTAACAAAATATATAAATGTGACCCTGGCCGTATAAACTTTTAAACTTGAATAATTAACTGAAATTTTCCAACTTATCAGTGGAGATATACTTCCATATATCTTTATAAAATGTTCAATAATTTTTCGTTTGTTCATCTGACCAGGGTGTCTTGGTGGGTGGCCAGTTTGGCACAGCTTTACCTTTTATTGTGTTTGGCTCTTGTGGCATCCTGGCAGGTCTTATCACATTACTTCTGCCAGAGACATTGAACCAAAAGTTGCCAGAAACTATTGAGGAAGCAGTCAGATTTGGAAAGTAAATAAAACCATTTAATACATATTTTAGGCTTCTTAAATGTTGCAGTCCTTACGGTTTAATAATGACAAAATAAAATACTTTGTTTTCCTCAAGGAATATAGATCATAAATTAATATTATGTATTTCAATATAAGCATACACTGTTTATAGTAGTATAAGAAGATTTATATTTGATATACATTTTATATTTCTTAATTAATTCAGAAATTATTCAATTTGTACTCCAGGAATAGTAAAACATCATGTCCAAAGGATTTAATTATTGAATCAGGTACAAAACACATAGTAGGTGAAACTTCACTTACAACAAGTGAAATTAATGGACGTAAAGACTATGTTTGTGAAACGTCACATACAACAAGTGAAGGTGAGGGAGAGATTACATCAAACATCCACAAGAGTGCATTAGCCAACCTTAGATATAAAGAACAATATTGCAATCAAAAAAATGCTGATAAAAACGAATCTTTTCTTCTTGAGAGGTTTTAATGAAATAAACAAATTAGAATGTTTTCATTATCTGACTCTTTGCCTCCGTGTGTTGAACCTAACAACTGATTATCCGACTAACATTTAAAGTTGAGATATGCAACAGACATCGATGTTTTTCTGTGTTATGCCTGCCTTTGTTGATTTTGTTAAATCAGATGTAATGCATTATATATCATATTGTATTTATTCAGTTCTTCATCCTGTTATTGAACACAAGAAGTGTATAGTTTATGATAAACAATTAGGTTTTTTGTTTGTTTTTTTTTGTTTATTTTTTTAAAGTCCAGACATTTATTTTTATAACACCCTAATGTTTAATTTTCTATCGACCTGACTAGAAAGGAGAAATTTTTCGTCGTCAGTATAAAGTATCAATCAACAGTTCACACAAATTTATTCTATCGACAAGATATTGTAAAATTCAAAAGTTTTGTTCTCATGAATTAAAATGATTTGTTTTATGGGTTTTATTTTCTATGTCATTAAAACACTTTTGGTCGATACGGCGTGTCTACATTAGATAGTAAAAAAAAATTGTATATCAGTTATTATTTTCCTGTAGAAATTTGAAAAAAAAAATTGACTGAAATTTCTACAGGCTAATATCAATTTTTATAAGCAAAATAGAGCATCAAAATACGAAAATAAAATCTATGTCCAAATAAATATTAAGTAAAAATAAATTTATATTCTTATGTTTATTATTTCTTTAAAAAGCGTTTATTTTTTTTATAAATATTGGACTTTCTGTCAAGCCTGAAAGAAAAAAAGTCCAAATAAGTAAAATTTGTCAATGAAAGGTTTGTAAAAGAAAGAAAATACCTACCAAGATATGACACATGAATTTTGACACGAAAGATCAAATGCAAAAATAATTTAATTGAAAAAACAAAACTGAGTATTAAACTTTTAACAATAATTTAAGACACAAAATAACGAGCAATAAACAGTCAAAGTTCAGAAAGTCGTATTGTCATCAATATAGAAAAGAGCCCAAACTATCTACTAGCAAAGCACCTCAATCATCTACCAGCCTCAAGTGGTGTTAAGGAAGATTGTTTGACAATTCTACAGATGATTGTTATTTTATCCTACACCAGATTGTTGGCAATTCTACAGCAGGATAGTCTTCCCCCCCCCTTCTCACCCTACTGTGATTATGTATCACAATGTAGTCCATGTATCACAGTGTAGTCCATGTATCACAATGTAGTCCATGTATCACAATGTAGTCCATGTATCGCAATGTAGTCCATGTATCAAAATATAGTCATGTATCACACTGTAGCCCATGTATCAAAATGTAGTCACGTATCACAATGTAGTCCATGTATCAAAATGTAGTCCATGTATCAAAATGTAGTACATGTATCAAAATGTAGTCATGTATCACAATGTAGTCCATGTATCAAAATATAGTCAAGTATCACAATGTAGTCCATGTATCACAATGTAGCCATGTATCAAAAGTATAAACAAAAGCTTGTACAGGTCTTGACATTATGTTGTACATTGTAGGTCACTGATCAATTATCTGGGTTTTAACTGGGTTTTTTTGTTCTTTCCTTGTTTCATCCTGTCTGTTGACTTTCAATCTGCACCTAATTACCGTCCACCATTTCATTCTTTTGTTTGTGTGTTTCATTTCAACCTAGACGAAAAGAATGCACTCGCAACGAGTCTCGCATTCTGTTTCACGGGTACTGTAATATAACATTTTAGAAGTGTATTTGTTGTGCAGAGAATACAAGTATTATACCAAACTCTACTATTAGAGTACATGTAGTAGCAAGGCCGATTTGACCAATTGCTCCAAATAGTAATAGTTGTTCTTGTAAATAAAAAATTAGAATAGGGGTCTTGCAGCCATCTTTTAAATTGGGCCTTGCAATGGCCGGCCCTATGTAATGGTATCTGTCAAACAGATGTAATCTTGTATTATCGCACATTTTAAACTGAAACTATTTAACCTTCGATGTTTGAATATTTAAACCCTACTATCGTAACGTTTTTTTTATCACTCAGGTTTTAGAACCCTTCACTTAGATCTTAGAACCCTTCACTATGATCTTAGAACCCTTCACTATGATCTTAGAACCCTTCACTATGATCTTAGAACCCTTCACTCAGATCTTATAACCCTTCACTCAGATCTTAGAACCCTTCACTCCGATCTTAGAACCCTTCACTAAGGTTTTAAAGCTATTCAATCTGGTTTTATAACCCTTCACTCAAGTTTTAGAACCCTTCACTCAGATTCTAGAACCCTTCACTCAGGTTTTTGAACACTTCACTCAAGTTTTAGAACCCTTTACTCAGATTCTAGAACCCTTCACTCAGGTTTTTGAACACTTCACTCAAGTTTTAAAACCCTTCACTCAGATTCTAGAACCCTTCACTCAGGTTTTTGAACCCTTCACTCAGGTTTTTGAACCCTTCACTCAGGTTTTAGAACCCTTCATACATTCTGTGTAGATTACTTCCTACTGACAGTCTGACACGGTGAGTCTTTTCAAATTACACAATTGTCAAAACATATTTAGAAAAAAAAGCTCTTGGCATTGGGGCATAGTGTAGTAATTTCTTTTTAGTTGTGAGATGTCCTCAATATAGGTAAGCCATTAACACAAGTTATGATACTTTGAATGTACTCTAGTCATTTAGTTAATGCGATTAGGTAATATAACTTATTCATTCTATTCACGTCCAAGTAAGGATGAGATGCTTTATCTTTTGGAATAAGGGGACGGATGGTCGCGCGGTAACGTGCTCGACTGTCGACCTGAAGGTACCTGGTTCGATCTCCGGTGAGGAAATTTTTCAGGTCTTGGCTCAAGTTCCCGATATATCTCCCGTGGTGCCTCCATGGCCATTGCACTATCGGCTATGGTGAAGATGAAGAAGGGCACCATAAGACCGTCCCATTAGTGGTTTATAGGATCTAAGGGATTTCATCTCATCCTTACAGGGACTTTACACACATCTTTTGGAATTTATAAGACACGCAGGGAACGATATTCTCAGAGCCCTACTTTCATCCTTAAGATAGTTGAATGTCCGTGGAGGCACCACGGGGGATATAGATGGGTGACTGGCCAAAATGAGATTAGAACCCGCTACGTAAAGCATGAACATTGGACTAACATTCATAGCGCCAACAATTTAGTTATAGGAAGTGCAGCGAAAGGTATCAGCTTTTATTCGATTCTCGCTGAAGTAATCCAGATTTATGTATTTTTTCCTGGTGCTAGTTCCCGATTCAGCCTTTAGTCAGGGAAGTATAGGAGATATGCTTGTCAAATAATATGTCTCCCATGGTGGTGAAAGAAAGCTACTATAAAAACTTCCTAATAATTCATTGTATGATCTAAGGAATAATTATTTCCTCGTCCATACAGAGACTTCACACACACACTAATGATTTTAATGTTTTTTTTTTATATTTGATTGGAACATAATACAACCCCAACATGTATTTTTGTTTTGTTCCTTCAAATATTGAACGTGGATTCATCATCTAATGTTCAGCTTTTATTTAACCATGAAATACGATGAATTGATAAAACAAATCGGTGAATTCGGGCATTACCAGAAGCTCATCTTCCTTTTAACCTGCCTGCCTACCATCTCTTCATCTGTTCAGACATTGATCATAATATTTATATTGGCAGTACCCCATCACAGGTATGTAGAGTTTAGATCACTTAACACATTTTAATATGCTCTGAATAAAAAGACCTATACCACGTTGTTGATAAAATTCAATGAAAAATCCATAACCCTTTATAATGTATGTGCTATAATCTACTATTTCAGTGTTAAAACCGTTAAATCTTTGACTACTTGACTATCACAACTACGTATAGTATATTTTTTTTTTCAACTAATGAAATTGTTTTTTTTCTATTTTACTAGTATCCGCTGCTAGTAAAAAGAAATATTAAACCAAATCTTCATATTCTGTTTTAATGTTATTGTTATTGTTATTGTTGTTGTTTTCATGGACATTGGTAACATTATGAAATGTGTAGGTGTGCCATACCAGGTGTAGACAATGATACCTACGCAATACACTCTGATCTCCAATGGTCAATTTTCAATCACACAATGCAGCGGTCAGATGCAGATCCCAATAATGTGAACAGTGTATGGGTGTCTGGTCAGTGCTACGTCCAAGCCAACAGGTAAATCAAAAGTGGCAGTGATGTAGAGCAGTCACATGACTACATGAATGTATTGTTTTTAGATCTAAATCAATCATGAAAAGTAAAGTTCCCTTATAGGTTCATAGGGGGCAGATAGTGTATAAATTCATCTGTTTAAGTAACCTCGGCATATGAAGGGATTGTGTGGTTAGCACAACGCTCAGCCGCCTTTACATCCTAAACTTATGTCATGTACCCATCTTTAATCTGGGTGGATGAGGAACTACCGAGGATAGAACCAGTGACTGTCATGTAGAACACTCCACACCGCTCAGCCACATGTCCTTAAAATCAGTAATAATCTAGCCCATCATTTTCTTTTTCAATCGTTTAATATATATGAAAGTTCTATTACCTTACAAATATATAACAAGATATGTTCATTCATTGTTTTAGTTACACATAAAAAAATGTATTTCGATATGTACACTGTAATATTCACGTACTGATTAATAACATACGGAAGTGTTTATTGCTAGAACGTTGGGATACATGTATATTGATGCTGACCATGAACTCACTCCTAGCTCCGGTATTACAGTAAAATGTGACAATTGGACTTATGACAGATCAATATTCACTGAAACATTTGTCTCACAGGTAAAGATGAACATTTTATGTAAATATTTAAACATTATCTCGTTATATTTTTTTAATAATAACAATTTTACACTCAAAATTTATTCTAAATTAGCGTCAAATGAAAGTATTTTCAGTTGTTTATTTTGTTTTCAAAATAATTCCCCTCTTTTAAAACGAACGACAACCACAGGTACTTGTGCACTTAACCAAGGGAATGCGTCAATTTAAACAGGTTCCATAGATAGGGGTTGTCGTCCTTGCCTATGTTGTTATTATGTAACTAAGAATGTAAAAAAAAATGAGTCCCTAATTAATGAAATTATATTGTATCACAAAATAACTAACAAACATCAGTTTCATTATCAATAGTTGGAATTTTGTTATATTTTGGTATACTAAACTGTTCATTCTATTATACTAAACTGTTCATTCTATTATAGTAAATTTTTCATTCTGTTATACTAAACCGTTCATTCTATTACACTAAACTGTTCATTCTATTACACTAAACTGTTCAATGGGTATTCTAAACTAAATTGTTATGAAGTACGCAATAAACTTCATGATATATGATACTAAACTGTTCCGAATGTTTATTTTGGACTATATTTAGAACAACTGGGTATGTGAAAACAGAGATCTGAGGTCACATTCTAATATGATTCACATGGCTGGTGTTTTAATTGGGTCATGTGTATGTGGCATCCTATCTGACAGGTAAAAACAAAATTTCAACTTGTTATTTTTTTTTTTAAGTTCTTTTTGGCTCATAGTGCACCTAATTTTCGGAGCAAGTTTATGTCTAATATTGATAATTTTGACTTGAACCAATGGGGAAGGGAGAAAGTGGGTCAGTCTGGGAAGGGAAGAGAGCCACATCCACCACCACCCCCACACCCACCCCACCCCCACACTAATTGAATCCAAAAACTGTTCGTATAATTAGACTGAAATTTAAAGCCTTATTTAAAAAGAACAGAGCAAGTAAAGAGCAAGTTTTTAGTTTACATTTAATCAATCTACTATGGAAATATTAAGACCTTACATTTGGTTGAAAATCGCAGGGGAAAGTAAAAAAAAAATGTATTTGTGAATAATGTATGAATACCATAGGTATAATAGTAAATATCACAGGGCATCGTAACATGCAGGCCCACCGACAGAAATCTCGGGCCCCAGGGCAGGGCTGTTACGGGTCACCGTGCCGATAATAATATTTTCAAAAGTTGATTGGCCAGCTCAGTCCGGGCCCCTAAAACTCGCCCTAAAACTCGCTGGGCCCCCCTGCCCCCCTCGGCAGCATTGGTAACATGTACACTGGACCTCTCACAAGCACGGTTGATAGAATTAGAAGTCTGGCTACTATAACTTAACGTTCCTTTTTAGAAATTAGCTTTTTACTAAATTGCATAAAAATAGTTCATTAGATCACAGAAATATTTTTAATAAATTATTCATAAAAAATAAACCGTCAGAGCCCATCTAAAAGTATAGATGTTTTATTCCATGTATCAACTATAGATGTTTTATTCTATGTATCAACTATAGATGTTTTATTCCATGTATCAACTATAGATGTTTTATTCTATGTATCAACTATAGATGTTTTATTCCATGTATCAACTATAGATGTTTTATTCCATGTATCAACTATAGATGTTTTATTCCATGTATCAACTATAGATGTTTTATTCCATGTATCAACTATAGATGTTTATTCCATTTATCAACTATAGATGTTTTATTCCATGTATCAACTATAGATGTTTTATTCCATGTATCAACTATAGATGTTTTATTCCATGTATCAACTATAGATGTTTTATTCCATGTATCAACTATAGATGTTTATTCCATTTATCAACTATAGATGTTTTATTCTATATATCAACTATAGATGTTTTATTCCATGTATCAACTATAAATGTTTTATTCCATTTATCAACTATAGATGTTTTATTCCATTTATCAACTATAGATGTTTTATTCCATTTATCAACTATAGAAGTTTTATTCCATTTATCAACTATAGAAGTTTTATTCCATTTATCAACTATAGATGTTTTATTCCATTTATCAACTATAGATGTTTTATTCCATGTATCAACTATAGATGTTTTATTCCATTTATCAACTATAGAAGCTTTATTCCATTTATCAACTATAGAAGTTTTATTCCATTTATCAACTATAGAAGTTTTATTCCATTTATCAACTATAGATGTTTTATTCCATTTATCAACTATAGATGTTTTATTCCATTTATCAACTATAGATGTTTTATTCCATTTATCAACTATAGAAGTTTTATTCCATTTATCAACTATAGATGTTTTATTCCATGCATCAACTATAGATGTTTTATTCCATTTATCAACTATAGATGTTTTATTCCATTTATCAACTCATGTAAAATACATTTTTAGGTCAGGGGTGGCTTGCAGATACAAATAATTCCTAAAAAGGTATCTGTCATTTTATGGGGAAGTAAATGTGTCTGATCTTTCTGCTATCCATGCCATTCTCAGCTGTGACCTGATCCGTCTTAAGCGTGCTATCCCCCCCCAACCCTGCGCCATCGAGTAAACCTGCGACCACCAAATTAGACTACAGGAGGATCAGAATGTTCACCCATTTATCACAGTTATCAAATAATATACATATATTCATTGTGTGTCTGATAGAATAGGGCGAAAGAAGACAATGCTGCTGGCGACACTATTTCATGTGGGTGCAAGTGTAGGCACAGCGTTCGCCTCCAACTTTATGTCGTTTGCAATATTGAGGTGCCTGGTTGGATTTGGTGATATTGGGATCTATATGTGTGCTTTTGTACTTGGTAAGTTTATTAGTATCTTGTACAATTATACTGAATGTTTTGGAAATGCATCAAGCTTTTGTCATAAGTGTTCTATTATACATTGATTCAGGATCGTTGTTACGTTTTCGGGAGCTATAGACAAAGGTACAGTTAAGCGTCCTATACTGGTACAATTAGGGGTCTTAGATAAAGGTACAGTCATGGGTCATAGACATAGGTACAGTTAGAGGTCTTAGGAAAGGGTAAAGGCAGGGGTCATAGACATGGGTACAGTTAGAGTCTTAGGGAATGGTACAGTCAGAGGTCTTAGACAAGGGTACAATAAGGGTCTTAGACAAAGATAAGTTAAGGGTTCTAGGGAAAGGTTACATTTGTTGGACCTAAACAAAAGCTATTTCAAACCTTAACCCTCCTCCGATTAATTTTTGACAACTGAGGCCTCAATAGTTCTCAAATTTTAAAGTCATTTGAGTAACTTTAGATTACGGTAAACTAGACTGCCGCCATGTTTAACTGTCTTTGAAAACGGTTCCGCTCCAATTAATATTAAAGTCATTGTTTTGTTATCGGTATATACTTCAAACTATTTGAAACTACCAACGTAACACCATGGGGCTGTAAAGTTTAATTCGTTCATTTATTGCAGTGATTCTAAACCTTCTTTATTATTGCAGTGATTCTAAGCCTTATTTATTATTGCAGTGATTCTAAGCCTTATGTATTATTGCAGTGATTCTAAACCTTCTTTATTATTGCAGTGATTCTAAACCTTCTTTATTATTGCAGTGATTCTAAACCTTCTTTATTATTGCAGTGATTCTAAACCTTCTTTATTATTGCAGTGATTCTAAACCTTCTTTATTATTGCAGTGATTCTAAACCTTCTTTATTATTGCAGTGATTCTAAACCTTCTTTATTATTGCAGTGATTCTAAACCTTCTTTATAATTGCAGTGATTCTAAACCTTCTTTATTATTGCAGTGATTCTAAACCTTCTTTATTATTGCAGTGATTCTAAACCTTATTTGAATTAAGAAAATCTCTAAATTTTGAATGTTTTCTTGTGCAATAAAAAAGTTTGGTATATTTATTATTTCACGCAAAACATTTTAAAAAATAATAAAATGGGTTCACGGAACACCGGACTTAATCGAATGATAGTCTACGAAGCCATTTGTATCAAGCAAAGTCAATTACGGTTCTTAGAGTTTAGAAATCCGCTTTTTTATGATTATTTTGATTTCATTTAATAATAATGAGAGTGACGTTTCCTTATATTCTATTACACTATGTGAAAACCTGCCTGTGACTCTTATTAGGGTTCAGCTGCGGTATCATGGCCTTTAATATCACATGATAAACAATGACTGATTTAATCAGGTATCATTTTAACAAAATATACTTCACAATTTTCGTCATTTTCCTGCAGCCGTTGAGCTGGTAGGCCCCGGCTGGCGAGCCCAGATGGGCGTGTCCGTCAACTACGCGTGGTGCGTGGGTTTGTTTCTGCTATGTGGAGCCGCCTATGGCATTCGAGACTGGCAAACGTTGCAGCTGGTCACCGGAGCGGCCAGTGTGGTACTGTTTCCTATATTGTGGTAAGTACATCTGTAGACGTCCTTGATTACTTAGAAATGAAAGGTTATAGTTCAAAATGTATAATATAGATACCATAAATGATACGCTTTTCAGACATAATATATATTGAACATATAATGGTTAAATGCACCTAATCTCAGATGTCATAATTATAGTGAAAATTGATTTTCATTGTTTACCATTATTAGAAACATTTGTTTAAGCCCGTCGAAGGACGGGCGGAATTTTATATTTTTTTATACATTTTTTTGAAATAATTTGCACACAAACACAAAACAATTGTGAGCGAGTGAAGAACGGCAACTGAAACTACAAACAGTCTGCCTACTGATAGAATCACTAACGTTTAAATAAAGTTTTTTTGTTACCTGGGGTAGTTTTCATAACGTGCGGTGTAGGCGTTGTAGCACTTGTCTCCCTCGCAGGTAGTTTTCATATCGTGCGGTGTAGGCGTTGCAGCACTTGTCTCCCTCGCAGGTAGTTTTCATATCGTGCGGTGTATGCGTTGTAGCATTTGTCTCCCTCGCAGGTAGTTTTCATATGACAAACATATATAAAGTAGATCCTAGACACACCAAGTTAAAATACACGGAATTCAAATTCCAAAAGTTTCTCAAAAAAAAAAAAAAATAGAATGGAACCCATTGTGTTGTTTGATCCGTTCCGCGAATTTCATGTAAAGTACATTTCATTCATATTACTTTCAATTACATTTCATCTGTCTATTCTTAGTATGGCATTGTTGTTGAATGTCTCCTCTATATCCAGCCGGCCCATCAAGTTTATTGTATATGCCAATGTGGCTCGCGTTTTATAAAGTTTGCCCAACCCTGACATAGTGGCAGGCCCGTAGCCAGGTGAAAGTAAGCAGGGGGCCACCAATACCCATCAAGGGGGTACTTTCTCATTTTAGTTACTGTTTCTTTATTTTTTCCTCTTTTTCTTCTTTTTAAGCGGGGGGGGGGGCACTCCACACCCTCCCCCCCCCAGTGCCCCCCCCCATTGGCTACGGGGCTGCATAGTGGTACTACATTTTTAAAAAAGTTTCGATTGGGCTTAACATTTTTTTTTTCAGGTTTATTCCAGAATCACCAAGATGGCTGCTCAGTCAAGGGAGACATAAAGAGGCACGAGTCATATTGGAGAGAATCGCCAAGAGCAACAAGACAGTTTTACCGGAGTATTCCATTGATGAAGACAAGGGAGGCAAATCTAAGATCGGATTAATTGACTTGTTCAAAAACCCAGTTCTCGCCCTTAGAGCTGTCATTGTATTTATCAATTGGTAAAAAAAAGACATGTGTCTCGTTCATTGCAAAATGGGGGAAATAGAATTACAAATATATTTGTAGGCGAGAATTATAGATATCTATGTGGACAGACCAGCATATATGGAGAAGGACAAACAAGCAGATTTATGTACATACAGACATTCAGACATACAAGCAGACATTCAATAAGACAGACGTACAGACAAAAAAAAAGCTTCATGAAGTGTTATTGAAAAATTGCTTGCGGACATGCATATAGACGAAATAGATGTACTAGAGACAACACAGATTCACTGATTAACGCTTGACTCATTGAATAGCCGGTTAGTTGGAATATCAGTTAGACCTGTACATTTAGACATATTGATACAATGAATAATAATGTTACTATATATTTTATATAACAATGATTTGTTCAGACATATCGATACATTGATACATTGATGAATAGTTTGACTATATATTGTATATAACAATGATTGTTCAGACATATTTATACATTGATGAATAAGTTTGACTGTATATATAAATATAACAGGTATTCATTCAAACATATTGATACAATGATGAATAGTATTGATACACTGACTAATAGCTTGATTTGTCTAATAAGTTTTTTTTCCTCTATGTTTATAAAATATATAGGTTTGTGGTGACGGTGGTGTACGATGGTTTAAATTACAACGTGGCCACTTTAGACGGAAATATATTTCTTAATTTCTTCCTGAGTTCAAGTGTAGAGGTCCTGGCATATACTTTCTGTCTTGTGGCCATACCTCGCCTGGGGAGAAAACTTGTACACTGTTTCGCCATGTCTTTATGTGGTGCTGCCTGTCTATGTTTCGTAATACCAACTGTACTTAATGTACAAGGTGAGAACATCTCTTTTTTTTAAATACCAACTGTACTTAACGTAAAAGGTGAGAACATCTCTTTGTTTTAAATACCAACTGTACTTAACGTAAAAGGTGAGAACATATCTTTGTTTGAAATACCAACTGTAATTAACGTAAAAGGTGAGAACATATCTTTGTTTTAAATACCAACTGTACTTAATGTACAAGGTGAGAACATCTCTTTTTTTTAAATACTAACTGTACTTAATGTCAAAGGTGAGAACATCTCTTTGTTTTAAATACCAACTGTACTTAACGTAAAAGGTGAGAACATCTCTTTGTTTTAAATACCAACTGTACTTAACGTAAAAGGTGAGAACATATCTTTGTTTTAAATACCAACTGTACTTAATGTCAAAGGTGAGAACATCACTTTGTTTTAAATACCAACTGTACTTAACGTAAAAGGTGAGACCATCTCTTTGTTTTAAATACCAACTGTACTTAACGTAAAAGGTGAGACCATCTCTTTGTTTTAAATACCAACTGTACTTAACGTAAAAGGTGAGAACATCTCTTTGTTTTAAATACTAACTTTACTTAACGTAAAAGGTGAGAACATCTTTTTGTTTTAAATACCAACTGTACTTAACGTATAAGGTGAGAACATCTCTTTGTTTTAAATACCAACTGTACTTAACGTAAAAGGTGAGAACATCTCTTTGTTTTAAATACCAACTGTACTTAACGTAAAAGGTGAGAACATCTCTTTGTTTTAAATACCAACTGTACTTAAAGTACAAAGTGAGAACGTATCTTTTTAACTTCTTAAACTCGTAGTTTTTACCACAATGAATGTTTACATTTAGTTTATTGTTTATTTAGTGCATTTAATATATGTTTGTCTATATCTAATTTTAACTGACGCCTTACCAAGCTAAATTGTTAACACTACTACTACTCTCTTACCTGTAACTGTCGTCTCTAGCTTTCACAACATTTAAACCCATAACCTGATATTTCACCGTTAAATCACTGTCTGTCAGGTGACAAGCTTCCCTAAGATTAAATACCACACATGGGCAAACTACGACCTTTGATCTGCTCCCCTAAGCTTGTTCAAATTGAAGACCTTTACATGTCATTATAATATTTCATATATTGACTACATCCATCTGCACTTGGTCCGGACTTTCTGTCATATATTATAACCGAATGTGGACCGCGCTTCAAAAAAAAAAAAAAAGGCCACCCATTTCTGTCCAACGCCCCCAAATTAAACAAGGGTATGCCTATCGGCAATCGTCGTTCGACCCACTGGGGGAGGGGTGACACCAAGGATTAGTCCTTGTCGCTGACAAATTAATTAAACGTGCCCCCCCCCCAACAAGAACCAGAGCCTCTATCGTATGCTATACCTGTCATACATCAGACTGTCATACATCAGACTGTCATACATCAGACTGTCATACATCAGACTGTCATACATCAGACTGTCATACATCAGACTGTCTACTATTTAGTCAAGTTATCTTCTGAGGATCAAGCTACAAATGTACACTACATATTATTTCATTAATTACTTCATAAGTACAGCTACATATTATGTTCATATCTACACGTCACATATTATGTTCATATCTACACGTCACATATTATGTTCATATCTACACACCACATACTAAGTTCATATCTACACGTCACATATTATGTTCATATCTACACGTCACATATTATGTTCATATCTACACGTCAAATATTATGTTCATATCTACACGACACTTATTATGTTCTTATCTACACGTCACATATTATGTTCATATCTACGCGCCACATATTATGTTCTTATCTACACGTCACATATTATGTTCATATCTACACGTCACATATTATGTTCTTATCTACACGTCACATATTATGTTCATATCTGCGCGCCACATATTATGTTCATATCTACACGTCTCAAATTATGTTCATATCTACACGTCAAATATTATGTTCAATCTACACGTCACATATTATGTTCATATCTACACGTCAAATATTATGTTCAATCTACACGTCACATATTATGTTCATATCTACACGTCACATATTATGTTCATATCTACACGTCAAATATTATGTTCATATCTACACGTCAAATATTATGTTCATATCTACACGTCAAATATTATGTTCATATCTACACGTCACATATTATGTTCATATCTACACGTCAAATATTATGTTCATATCTACACGTCAAATATTATGTTCAATCTACACGTCAAATATTATGTTCATATCTACACGTCAAATATTATGTTCAATCTACACGTCACATATTATGTTCATATCTACACGTCACATATTATGTTCATATCTACACGTCAAATATTATGTTCATATCTACACGTCAAATATTATGTTCAATCTACACGTCACATATTATGTTCATATCTACACGTCACATATTATGTTCATATCTACACGTCAAATATTATGTTCATATCTACACGTCACATATTATGTTCAATCTACACGTCACATATTATGTTCATATCTACACGTCACATATTATGTTCATATCTACACGTCACATATTATGTTCATATCTACACGTCACATATTATGTTCATATCTACACGTCAAATATTATGTTCATATCTACACGTCAAATATTATGTTCAATCTACACGTCAAATATTATGTTCATATCTACACGTCAAATATTATGTTCAATCTACACGTCACATATTATGTTCATATCTACACGTCAAATATTATGTTCATATCTACACGTCAAATATTATGTTCATATCTACACGTCAAATATTATGTTCATATCTACACGTCACATATTATGTTCATATCTACACGTCAAATATTATGTTCAATCTACACGTCACATATTATGTTCATATCTACACGTCACATATTATGTTCATATCTACACGTCAAATATTATGTTCATATCTACACGTCAAATATTATGTTCAATCTACACGTCAAATATTATGTTCATATCTACACGTCAAATATTATGTTCAATCTACACGTCACATATTATGTTCATATCTACACGTCACATATTATGTTCTTATCTACACGTCAAATATTATGTTCATATCTACACGTCAAATATTATGTTCAATCTACACGTCACATATTATGTTCATATCTACACGTCACATATTATGTTCATATCTACACGTCAAATATTATGTTCATATCTACACGTCACATATTATGTTCAATCTACACGTCACATATTATGTTCATATCTACACGTCACATATTATGTTCATATCTACACGTCACATATTATGTTCATATCTTCACGTCACATATTATGTTCATATCTTCACGTCACATATTAAGTTCATATCTTCACGTCACATATTAAGTTCATATCTTCACGTCACATATTAAGTTCATATCTTCACGTCAAATATTATGTTCATATCTACACGTCACATATTATGTTCATATCTTCACGTCACATATTAAGTTCATATCTACACGTCACATATTAAGTTCATATCTTCACGTCACATATTAAGTTCATATCTTCACGTCACACCTATTCTTCTCGATGCGAGACTTTAATTTCACCAGGAACTTGGATCTCCATCTTCCTATCCAGTGTTGGCAAGTTTGGAGCTTCCGGTGGTTTCATTACGATGTTTGTCCTGTCTGCAGAATTGTTTCCAACCCGGCTGAGAAACAGTATGGTTGGCACCAGCTCAATGGTTGCCAGGGTTGGAGGAATGATCGCCCCTTACATCGCCGATCTGGTAAAAAAATATTATTTGATATTTTCTATAAACAAAAATCGTTGCTGAGTGAAATATCCTACATTCCTGTAGCATACATCAACGTGGTTTTATTTTGTGATTGGATATTGTTGGCCAATGCCGGCTTTAAGACGTTTGAAATGATTATCCCCGCTAGAATCCCGATCAGAAGGCCGCATACTTATTATCCTGTATAATCTGTTCGGCTTATCAAGTGTTGACAAGATATTAATAATAAACACGTGCAGCTTCTATTGTAATTAAAGGTTTCCCCAACAGTACACAGCAGGTCGGCTCTGTTATCGAGTCTGATAAATAAATGAACTATTCAACTATCCAATGCAATCAATAAGGCACTAAGACTAAATTCAAACGTGTGCTTGTCTCTTATGTTAGATCTGGTAAGATTATAAAAACACTTTCTGTGGGGAAAAGTGAAAAGATGAATCTATAGGTGTAGAATATAATTCATTAAAAAAAAATTAAACGAAACCGTTTTCAACTGTTGATAAAAAAAATGGCATTCTCAGTCCAATAAAATATGTATAAATAAGTGCAACTGAATAAAAACCAATCTTTGAATTGTATAATTTACCTCCCTTTGTTCATCTGACCAGGGTCATTTGGTGGGTGGCCAGTTTGGCACAGCTTTACCTTTTATTGTGTTTGGCTCTTGTGGCATCCTGGCAGGTCTTATCACATTACTTCTGCCAGAGACTCTGAACCAAAAGTTGCCAGAGACTATTGAGGAAGCTGTCAGATTTGGAAAGTAAGTAAACCACTAGCACATTATTTTACAATTTTGTTTGTAATATTAAAATTACAATCATGACTATTAAAAAAAAAAATTATAAGGTACTTGAGAGATTTTTATTTTGAATTTCTTATCATTATTATTGTCATATAAGCTAACTAAATCGACCAAAGAATCGTTATGTATTGATCTAACATAGTTACAACATTATAAAAATCGAAGTTGTAAACTATTTCTCTCATTAATCTATCAGGAACAATAAAATTTCCAGTATAAATGATGAAACTGTTTTACCAACTTCCAAAGAATCAAACATTTCAATTGGACAAAAAGCTCTTGAAAGTAAAGAATTCAAAGAATTCCCTGTGCATATAGGCATGTGATGGGATGAGCCAACCAAAATGAATAACACATAATGTGCAGTACACAACTTTGAATATGGCAGACAGTATTATGAAATGAGTGTAAAAAATGAATTTTTATATTTGTAATATTTAAAAGATTCAATTGATAATATTCTCATTTGCAGATCTGACACTGTTTATATTATGACACTGTTTATATTGTGACAATGTTTAAATAATGACACTGTTTATGTTGTGACACTGCTTATATTGTGGCACTGTTTATATTTTGACACTGTTGTGACACTGTTTATATTGTGGCAATGTTTATATTGTGACACTGTTTATATGTTGACACTGTTTATATTTTGACACTGTTTAAATTGTGACAATGTTTATATTTTGACACTGCTTATATTGTGGCACTGTTTATATTTTGACACTGTTGTGACACTGTTTATATTGTGGCACTGTTTATATTGTGACAATGTTTATATTTTGACACTGTTTATATTGTGACAATGTTTATATTTTGACACTTTTTATATTGTGACAATGTTTATATTTTGACACTGTTGTGACACTGTTTATATTGTGACACTGATTATATGTTGACACTGTTTATATTTTGACATTGTTTATATGTTGACACTGTTTATATTGTGACACTGTTTATATGGTGACACTGTTTATATTTTGACACGGTTTATATTGTGACAATGTTTATATTTTGACACTGTTTATATTGTGACAATGTTTATATTTGAAGGTTTAACAATATTACAACTCATTATATTAGCATATAAAATTAATACTACAAATTGAGTCTACATCTATTTGTATGCATCAATGATTGTACGTAATCATTTCTTTAATGTTATAGTGAAGCATAATTCTTAATACGTACTTATTAGCTTGTCTTATTCTCTACTAACTGATATTTTAGATTATATATAAGCTAAATTTATTAAGACATTGATAAATCAGTTTTAATAATTTCAAGTATTTTATTTTATAAGCCTGTACTTTATTTGATGCATTTTCATGACGTCTTCAAAATATTTTTTTCTAAATATAAATATTTCATATATTTAAAATTCCTTCCCAAAACATAATTTAAAAATAAAAAGATGCTGGGCTTATATAAAATAGTTCTCATTAGTAACATATTTTTCTGACAAAAGTGCGCATGTCTGTCCGTGTTTCTGTCTGTTTGTTTGTAACGTGAAGAGTTTTACAACTACCATATGTCTCTTGCATTCATGGCACGTTCGATATTAAACTTTTTGTTTTATTTACATTGTGGATTTCTTTCTTATGTTAAAACTTTAAAATTTCATCAAGTAGTTAAATCCCTTTTTAATGAAACAAACTATTGAAATATATATATATATATATATATATATATATATATATATATATATATATATTGTTTTTTTTTTTATATCAGCTCTAAATTCATTGAATATACTTAAAGTACAATCGGTGTTGAAAAATTAAATGTAATAAAGTTGCAAATTATATTTTCTAAAATGTACTGTAAAAGTGTATAAGAAGACTTTAGGAATGTAAATAGTTCATTGTATTTTGTTTAATATAAGTTGCTTAGCTGCTGTCGTTCAATAACCTATTGACGTAATATCACACCTGGGAAATGTTTACGTCAAAAACCTTCACTTCAATTTCGGTCAAAGATCTTATTGGTTGGTTTATTGTCATCGTTTGTATCCAATGTATGTGGATCAAAATACAAACTTTTCATCACTGGTAATTTTAATAATAATTTATTGATATATTTGGCGCATTAAGTAGCAGGATAGCGTTCATCAATCAATTTGAGTTCTATATTAACTGAGTTTGAAAAAGCTGAACAACACATTATCATTATGTAAGTAAGAGTTAGAATTTACTTCTTTAGGTTTTGTTTCAAGTTAAAATTTACCACCTCTATTAAAATTTAGTCAAATAGGGTTCATTTCCCGGAAAGGGTCAATCTCATTAATATATTGGGATAAGATCAATATATATATATATATATATATATATATATATATATATATATATATATATATATATATATATATATATATATCGATTAGATATGTTGTTCTATAAATCAATTTTTTATTTTATTCAACGTATTGATGTTATTTAGTTGATTCTTATTCAATCTCACAGCCCATCTCAATTTTCTAAAATAATATGTTAAAAAATATATAACAAATACGTTATATTGGTTTACAGTTTTCATTGAAACAGAGCATTATTTTTTTAGTGCACAAAAATTATCATATAATACTCAACATTTATTTACCAATATCATTGTTTGTGTATAACTTCATATAAAAAAAAACATTGTAAAATAAGGAAATGACATTTCCTTATTTTATTTAGTCTCATTTCAATTCGACTTATAATGATATATTTTAATCCCGGGATGAGAACCACTTTTATCCCGACATTGCGGGATACAAAAAAAAAAATTCCAGGAAAAGAGAAACCCTAATTTATAGACATTTGTTTAAAAATCTTTCATTCACTGCGGTATTGATCTCTCTTCACAGACAGCTTCTTTAAGTTTATTAAACTAATTCATCAAACTTTATTATCATTATAAATTATCTACATTTTTTTTTTCGTCTTGTGATATTGAACTTAGATTTTATTGTTACGTAAGATACGTGCACACAATTTATATCAACCAGTGAAAAGGGTTTAAAACAAAAACAGAACTAAAAAAAAAAAAATAAAAAAAATTTAAAAAAAAAACTAAAAAGAAAAAACTAAAAAAAAAACTTAAAAAAAAACTTAAAAAAAAAATTAAACAAAAAAACACTCTACAAAAGAAACTTCTTACATGTAGAAGATGTCAACAAGAAAGAACAATATATTTCCCAGTTGATTACATCACAATATGTTGTAGTTATAAATCATGTTGTTTTACGTATGTCAATAAAGCCCACAGCAATGTGAACATACAGGATGCATGTATATTATGTGATGTATGGACGAACTTGAGCCCCGCCCCGCCCCCCAACACAAACACACCAAATGTTACTATTAACCCTGTAACCACGCGTTTCATATTGTTTTACATCTGAGACGACTGGGTGGGTGGAGGGGGGGGTGGAGAGAGGGGGGTGTGTGTGGTCGGGAGGAAAGTGAAAAATCGTGACCGAGATTATATCTACTGGATGTACGTCATACCTGCCTGGCTTACGGCTCTCCACCTTCACGTAGCAGTTTGAATTATCGCGGTTTTTAATTAAAAGAACATTTTTTTGACTCATGTATGTTTAAATGTAGGTAATTATCCAGAGAGGGAACGGGAGCAGACAGGAAGTACTCCAAACCTTACGGGCTATTGAAACATTTTTTTTTCCTAATCTGGGGCCCCTCCCACCACCATCCCGTAAAGTCATGTTGTGGCAGATTATGGAAAGGGATGGGGCCCCTTAAGGACTCGAGGCCCCTGACGAGTGTTTACGTTGCCCTGCCCACACCCCATTCTGTGGGCATTCAGTCAGAGACCAGTTTGCCACATATTTGCTTTATATTGTTTTTATATCATGGCAGTTGGGCAAGTCTAATAACTTCTGCCACAGACACTGAACAAAATATGGCCAGATAGTACTAAGGAAAACAAAAATAAAAATAAAAAAAAATCTTGCCGAATGAACTTTTGATAAATAATTTTATAATTATAATACATGTAGTTAAAATGTTAATGAGATATCCTTTTCTAGAATTCAATATTTTCAAACTTTCTCTTGTCCGCTATAAATCATTGAGGGCAATAGGTACTTTAAAAATCTAAGTACTATAATGTTAAATGGCCGCCGTCAGATGGGGTTGGGAGTGGGGGTGGGGGTGGGGCAACCCATACCCTTCTCCGGGGCACCAGTCACTGTCTCAACTTATTTTCATTTATTAGCGAATATAGGTGAAATGGGGGCTGGGCTATGAGGACCGTTATGACTTGTCATAATTTGTCCATCGCTCCAAACTTCATGTTTACGGCCCTGAGTGTTGGCTAGGTGGACAATTGGTTTTGAAGTCAATAATAAAGCAAACATTTTACTTAATGATCGACAACATAACGCAAACGTTTTTTTTTTGTTGGCGTACAGATAGATATCTATAGAAGCATTTACTGTTAATGTGAGGACAGCTAATATCAGTCCCCCCACCCCACAGCATTCGGTAAGTTTCATGGGACATTACCCGGGCCCCAGATTCCCCCATAACGACGACGACACTGAGTTATTATAATACATCCGCTTCAAGTCAAGATGTGCGCCAACAGACACAATGGACAAATCTCCCAAATCAAACTGTCGGAACTATTTTAATAACTCACACAGTGGACTGATCTCCCAAATCAAACTGCAGGAATTATTTTAATAAACTCACAATTCAAATGCGTAATTCTACAATGTGTGTGGGATGTACGGCGGCTTGATATGCGTTAATCCGGATAATAAAAGTCTTACAGTGTTGACTTTATCCGTTTATTTATCTTTAGTTTGACATTCGCACATTTCTGTTCCGTCTGCCTAACATTTTTTTGATGAGAGAATCAGTAGAACATGTTTGAACCACATCACGAAGGTAAGTGCATCTAGTGTTGTTTTTTTTTTGTTTAGGTAAACTATACTATTTATTGCCTACAATAGTGTCTATATGTCAGATGAATTACTTACAGTATTGTGTTTACTGAATGCGGATTTTACCAGAGCTAAAATGTAATGGGTCCAACATTAGAATTTGTAGACTTGTCAAGTAAACATCACTTTTAACCGTGTCATTTTTTTTTAGGAATAAAATGTTATTTAGGTGTGCTGTTGTCTGGAGATGACAATAGTCTGTAAGTATTAGAGACATTAAGTTGATAGACAGATGAAGATATGTCCAAATATATATTTGTTAATTAATTTTGTTCCCACTTTATTTTTTCATCTCTTAATTTGTTAATTAAACAGACAGCGCTATTTTTCTTTAATTGATTTCAGATTCATTTTTTTTTTACAAAATACCGGTACGTTGCTTTGTTATTTCAAAAAAAAAGAAAATTCTGACACAAATTTAATCAAATTTCTAAATAGTGTTCATCCAAGTGTAATCCGTGTGATCCATGTATTGAATAGATTTTTAAACGAATATGTCCGTAAAAATAATTTTATTTTTTTTTTTTTTTTGGAAACTTAAAGCCATCAGTGTCACAGATGTGTTTTCTAGTGTGTATTAATTAAAATCTGCCTGGTCATATATAGATAGATTTGGTGGCGTAAATAGGAAGTGACGTGAAACCTCAAAATATAAACTGAATCAGTTTGATGGTTCGAATTCACAGTATCGCCCATGTGTCGAATCTTTATTTTTCTATTTATTAATGATATCAACTGAATGAATTCTCACAAACAAAAAACTCACTGTGACACGTAGAGGGGCAGCATCTGCCGTACTTAACTACCTTAGAATCTGAGATTAATCCTTTCAATTCTAAATCGGTTTTGTGTGAGTTGTTTTCCCTACATTATATTCATTGTAAAATAGATTGATCCATTACTTTATTTACCAAAAAAAACTCGATTATAAGACTGTCACATTCTTTGATGTTTTGGTGAAATCTAGCCCTCTCCTATTCCCCCCCCCCCCGGTCGTGTTGCGTCATTGACTCAGGGGGAGATAACAAAGGGATAGTCAAAGGCTTTGGTCTTCCCAGGTGTTCGCACTGTGGTCAGTGTGTCTAGCGCCGGGGGGGGGAATTAACCCAGAGGCGTTCCTAGGGATTTGGGGGGCCCAAGGGCGAGGGCATGGCCTTTTTGGGGGCCCCTGCAATTTGACGTACGATATCATGACATGAGGTACTGTACTTAATATATATATATATATATATATGTCTAAATTCAAATTAGTACAGTATATCAATAAAATTAACAAAAATAATCATTAAAAATCTTTTAATGAATAATTCCATTGTTTAGTGACGAGATAATGCACACGTGACAAATCTCAATTTATATTGCCCCACGTCGTGTTTTCTGTGCAGCAAAGGCATCTATAACATCATCTAGATCAGGGGTCGGCAACCTACAGCTCGCGAGCCGCATGCGGCTCTTTCTATGACAAGTTACGGTTCTTTCGATGCCAAATTGCGGCCTTCCACAGTTCCATGTGCAAATAATAATAATTGTATTAATTTATATACCTACTAGTGGAAAAGCCAGCTGAAGCTGGCTGAACGAAATCCGACTGAAGGGATAACAAAGAAATATATGAAATACATGTACTGCAATAGGAAAGAACATGTGACCTTTATTGCCATGAACAGAATACGATATGAACAACAATAATAAATGTTTGAAATACGGCTATTAACTCAGGCCACTTCCATTGCATCACTTGAGAGATCATTCTCAAAACTCAAGTTAATCAAAAACTCAGGAGCACAATGACGCAAGAAAGACTTAGCAGTATGGCTTTAGTGTCAGTCAAAATACTAGACAGCATTTATCTAGATCAGGGGTCGGCAACCTTTTGAGATGGAAGAGCCAAAAGTTATAACTTACAATTTTCTCCGTTTTTAAAGAGCCACTAAAACTGTTGTTTCAATATTATGGTATTTGATTAGGACTCCTTAAATACATAATTGTCTAACCCGTGCTACTCACTAAGACCGCTACTGCCCTAGCTGCTACTCACTAAGACCGCTACTGCCCTAGCTGCTACTCACTAAGACCGCTACTGCCCTAGCTGCTACTCACTATGACCGCTACTGCCCTAGCTGCTACTCACTATGACCGCTACTGCCCTAGCTGCTACTCACTACAACCGTTACTGCCCTAGCTGCTACTCACTATGACCGCTACTGCCCTAGCTGCTACTCACTATGACCGCTACTGCCCTAGCTGCTACTCACTACAACCGTTACTGCCCTAGCTGCTACTCACTATGACCGCTACTGCCCTAGCTGCTACTCACTAAGACTTTCACTGCCCTAGTTGCTACTCACTAAGACTTTCACTGCCCTAGTTGCTACTCACTAAGACTTTCACTGCCCTAGTTGCTACTCACTAAGACTTTCACTGCCCTAGCTGCTACTCACTAAGACCGTTACTGCCCTAGCTGCTACTCACTATGACCGTTACTGCCCTAGTTGCTACTCACTAAGACCGCCACTGCCCTAGCTGCTACTCACTATGACCGTTACTGCCCTAGCTGCTACTCACTATGACCGCTACTGCCCTAGCTGCTACTCACTAAGACCGCCACTGCCCTAGCTGCTACTCACTAAGACCACCACTGTGAATTACATTTTAAGGACACCCTGTAGTTGAAAAGTAAGTGTTCCAAATAGTCTGTATATTTAGGGCAAACAAAAATTAATTAATTATAGTATTCTTTAAGAGGTTCTATGGTGCAGACACTCAATGACACTAGGGTTTGTGAGTTGAATAATACTAAGATTTATTCACAGTCTATGTACAATGTACATGTTATAATAGTCCAGGCGAAACGAGAGTTGACTTTGCGTACCATTGACCCTGTTGAACGAGTTAAATGTGTTATGGTGAGTTCATTAATGAACTCGCAGTATCACCAGACATGGTGTTTTCCGGCGACACACTCTAAAGTAGTGTTATTGCTTGAACCCATCCACTCACTCTTATTCCATTGATACTCGCTGTGTATCTCCCTCTCTCTCTCTCTCTCTCTTTTCTCTCTCTCTCTCTCTCTCTCTCTCCCCACTCTCTCTCCCTCTCTCTCTCTCTCTCTTTCTCTATTGTATGTTGAGTATATATATATATATATATATATATATATATATATATATATATATCTTGTATGTGCGTCTTTCTGTGTCCTCTCTGCGTGTGTGTTTATCCCTTCGTCTGACTTCATACATCGCGTGGCCATGAAGACATACGTACTCAGCCTCCCATATGGTTCTGTAACCTCGGCTATTCTATGAGATACCCAGCATCCCACATGGTTCTGTAACCTCGGCTATTCTATGAGATACCCAGCCTCCCACATGGATCTGTAACCACGGCTATTCTATGAGATACCCAGCCTCCCACATGGATCTGTAACCTCGGCTATTCTATGAGATACCCAGCCTCCCACATGGATCTGTAACCACGGCTATTCTATGAGATACCCAGCCTCCCACATGGATCTGTAACCACGGCTATTCTATGAGATACCCAGCCTCCCACATGGTTCTGTAACCTCGGCTATTCTATGAGATACCCAGCCTCCCACAAGGTTCTGTAACCTCGGCTATTCTATGGGATAACCAGCCTTCCACATGGATCTGTAACCTCGGCTATTCTATGGGATACCCAGCCTCCCACATGGATCTGTAACCTCGGCTATTCTATGAGATACCCAGCCTCCCACATGGTTCTGTAACCTCGGCTATTCTATGGGATTGTATGGCTACTTGCCATCACCTACAGATGTTGCGGAGACATTCTTAAGCTGGGCTCGGACTCAAGAAAAGTCAAGGCTTTAACTATGGTTTGAACTCTGGACTTTGCGGATAGCAATGTAGCTATCCCTAATTGGGTAACAATTATTTATGGCATATTTATGAAATAAGTAGAACTAAAAGATAGAAGTGTCATTCTGGTAGATAAACTTAGAACTATTACTTTTATTTCATGTTAAATATTCTTAATACCACTGAATGAATGGGTCATTTCATAATTATTCTATAGAAGTGCATACACATCAGCACTTATCTGTATACATTTTTAGTTTGAATCTAATCTTATATCATACAACTTATTAGTTTTGGTCTTATCTTATGGATTCACATTTAATATTCCCAGATTTGTTTGAACTATATTCAACTTTGAGTGTTGATAAAAAATAACAGCTGTTGCATCGTGAGTTTTCCCGTTTCATTGTGTGATTATCGAAAGTTAAAGATGTCACATGTTACACTTTGATGTAGTATTTAATAGTTACTTGAGATAGAGTCCTACCAACATTAACGCATCGGCATGCTACAAAATAAAAAAAACAGGGCCGTTGCATTATCGGCTATGGTGGGGATGAAAGAAAAACCATCATTTAAAAAAAACACATGAGTGGATTATATGGTTTATGAGAAGTTATCCATACAGGAACATCACACACACACACACAGAGAAACAGATGAAGTCTACTGTTTTTAGCATTTATAATGGTAACTTTACTTTATAACCCGTGTACATTGTTTCCATGTTGGTCGGTTTGTTACAGTATGGTCGACCCCATCAGGAAGAGATTTTCATGTCCTATACCAGTAGTGGTCACTGGAGGTCCAGTAGTGGTCAGTGGTGGTCCAGTGGTGGCCCAGTAGTGGTCAGTGGTGATCCAGTGGTGATCCAGTAGTGGTCAGTGGTGGTCCAGTCGTGGTCATTGTTCGTCCAGTTGTGGTCCAGTAGTGGTCAGTGATGGTCTAGTAGTGGTCAGTGGTGGTCCGGTGATGGTCCGGTGGTGGTCAGTGAATGTCAAGTAGTTGTCAGTTTTGGTCAGTGGTGGTCCAGTGTGTCCAGTAGTGGTCAGTAATGGTCCGGTGGTGGTCTAGTGTTGGTGAACCTTTTTTTTGTGGCCGCGTACTCAAAAATCAACCAAAAAAAAAACCATTTATCTATAGCAAAGTGCCAACACTCCAATTAAAATTAAATGAAGTGATATTTTAGTCGCGTACGACAGATGAGGCTCTGCGTGCCGACTGTGGCACGCGTGCCATAGGTTCGCCGACACTGACCTTTATAAAGCTATAATCTACATTAATCTGTAATCAAATTACTTACATCTGTACCACGTAGGGTCTTAAATAGCAGGCGTGCCTGAGATTCAAACCCCTCACCCACTGCTTGTACGTCGATCTCACCATACCTGGACCACCGGATCTCCAGGTCAGCCTCATTGAAATAAACTTGACCCACCCACTGTCTATCCGGAAACTGGCGATGTTAGAGAGGGGCATGAGTGGGTGAATAATACTGATGCCCACAAAGTGTCCCCTGCAGTTTATTCAGGTGTACTGAACTCGGCCCATGGTATCTGGCATGCAAATGAGATCGTTCAGTCTCTTAATCCAGGTCGGGCCAAATGAAATAAGGAGTGGAACTTAAGGGAGGGGAGGGGGGATATTGAGCTGGATTGAAAGTTGTGGGGGGGGGGGGAGGCGAGGGGGGATTTCACTGTCTGGTGTCAGAGTAGACCGAGACAAAAATGTCTCAACGTGCTGACGGGAATCAAGAACCATCACCCTAGAGCCCGTTAAACTGATACACCATCCTTGACAAAATACCACGAACTCACTCACTCACTCACACATACACACACCATCCTTGACAAAATACCACGCACTCACTCACACATACACACACCATCCTTGACAAAATACCACGCACTAACTCACACATATACATACACATACACACACAATTATATACACACACACACAATTATATACACACACAATTATACACACACACATACACATACACACATATGCACATACACACACATATAGACACAAATAGACACAATTATATACTACCACACACATATACACAATCACACACACACATACACATACACACTCAATTATACACACACACATACACATACACACATATGCACATACACACACATATAGACACAAATAGACACAATTATATACTACCACATACATATACACAATCACACACACACACACACACATACACATACACACACAATTATACATACACACACATACACACATATACACATACACACACATATAGACACAAATAGACACAATTATATACTACCACACACATATACACAATCACACACACACACATACACATACACACACAATTATACATACACACACATACACACATATACACACATATAGACACAAATAGACACAATTATACACACACACGCACATATACATACACACACATATAAACACAATTATACAAACTGTTACGGGTTCTTTTTATCTTTTAGTCCATAAATGTTACGGGCTCTTTGGTTATGCTCTATAAGCGTCTCAGGCCCTTTGGTTTATGTTCTGAGTTGTGCGTTTTAATTCAAACGTAGAGATGTCAATTTAGCTTAATGTCTGTTCCACTCTTATTTGCTCACTCCTTTGTCACAACTCAAAAACCAATCAACTCGATGCGTTGTTAGTACAACGATTTATTTACATAAATGTACATCAGAATACAACAAGTCCATAAACGAATACACATTAAAATCCACAGTACTTTGCTCTGCCTCAACTCTGACTAACTAAAGTTCTCTAAACTATTCTCGTCGCTCTCGTAACTATCTCTCTTCTCAAACTCCTCATAACTAACTCCTCTCATAACTCTCGTCCTAACTCTTCATAACTACGAACTGCCCCCTCACTAACTAATGTCCGAATCCAGCCCCTATTTATACCCCTAACGTCCGTGCCCTAATTACCCTAAGTACGTCACAGTCTCTTCACTATCTAATCTTTCTAGGAGCGTCACCTGGTCGTCATTGTTAACCTGCTAGACTGTCCGACGGCGCCTCCCAGTCTTCACACCTTCGCTGTCTACTATTCTATTGTTTCCCACCTCGCCCTAAGTTGTCTGTCACCTTGTCACTATTATTCGTACTAATCCTAATTCTTAGATATCTACTATGTTAAAAGGTCGAAGGGGATTGTCTCATTCTCTAAATCTACTTTAGCTCGTCACATCTCCCCCCTTGTTAGTAAGCATGATGCAATCATGCCAAACAAAAAAAAACCCATCAAAATTATATTTTAACAAAAGCAAAACTAACATAAATACTTTTAAAAAAAAAAAAAATCTGCATATTGTCAGACCCGTGAAATTTGGGTAGTCTACAACACAAAATCCTAAAAATATAAGTGAATGAATTATTGTCTAAATACCAAATGATAACATTACATAGGTCATAATTCTAAAAATTGTCTATCACCATGATCAATAACACGCAATATGAGTGTCACATATCTATTTACAACAACTGTGTCATTTCGTTGCAAATAACATCAGACAATAAATTTTACAACTATATCAAAATGTCATTAAAATTAGGTCAATTAAATATTTGTGATTCATTTTACAGATTTACGTAATAAAATGTTAGGAAACCATAATTTGCAGCAAAACAAAATCAATATCTATTACATAAAAGTTACATCATGCAACTCTAAATTCTTCTAAAACAAATAAAATTATTGTCAATATTAAAACAACCAAAACGATATCTTCCAATCCACAAAAAAATCATCAATTAAAATACTTTAAAAAAAAAATTACATACTTTTTACAAGCATTAACCGTTTCAGGTACATCCGTTATCGAGATATCAAATGGTCGAGAATCAAACTATTTTACAAAATGTTCTCGCCAGTCGCTATTTAAGTCCCTCTCCCTGCATCCAAAAAACCCATACTTTGATTGTCTCTTTTGATGGAAAATATTATGGAAATCATTATTTTTAGGCCTAGGCTTCAAAGTATAATACTGGTGTCGGTAATGGGGCCTAAAGCAAGACGCTACCCTACGGCTACTATCTCTGTCGTCATACACCCGTCTATTACAACACTTGACATTATTACTATCATAGCCTCCCCTACTACTCTCCTGATATTTTTGTTCGTATCTACCCCTATATTGTAAAACATTGTTATCACCCTGCCTACACCGTGTGGTCCTTGGACTTTTATTTACCCTATTCCCATGTAAACAACATTGTTCTCTCCCATCAAACTTCCTTCTAGTTATGCTCTCACACTCGTATTTGTGCTGCATATTTAGCTCTTTTACCGCTTTGCCCTTCTTTTGTTCTTCCCCTTGGTTTATTAACTTTAACAAAGAGGTGTCGTTTCTCTGTTTATTATGAAATGAACTCCTATTCTTAATAACTTTGTGAACATCATCTATTACCAGATTGTCGGGAGATTTGTCGCTCTCGTTAATATAGACTTTCTTTAGGCTCCCTACTTCGGTCTCGGTCAATTCATTTGACTCTTTTGTAACTTGGTCCATTTTGGGACTGATTGTTGAGCCGTCCGTGTCACGGATAACTTCGTCACGGCGCATGTCTTCATCGGTTCTCGAACTCTTGGCTACGACAACATTAAATTTTGGCACCGGAGTATTATTTTCCACCCAAGTATCGATTTCTGATGGGCTGCACTCGATCACCCCCGGAATATTACCCAATATAATATCACATGGAGGATTATTAATTACAAAAGCCCCTACCGTTCCTGTGAAAAAGGGACTTCTAATTTTAACTACTGCGATTGGCAACTCGTGGCTCCCACCTACAAAGGACATGCAATAGCCAGTTTTACCGGTATATTCGTTTTGTTTCACTAATGACCTCCTGTTACAGGCCCCGAGCACGGGCCCTCAGATGGTGAAGTCCCGAGACGGGTAACCTGGGCTTGTTGCTAGAAGTATGAGGGCTGATTCAACGTTCGACCCGTATTTATATTTTGCGTCTCCGCCACACACAAGTTCATCAACAATGACGTGTACAACAAGGGACGAATGAATCGACAAAGTCGTGTGTACAACAATAAATATATTTAATATACACCGGCACCAACCCGTCCAGGATCGGGTGACGTCTCATAAGCAAAGATAATTTAACCTGCAGCAAATAATCCAATACAACGTGAATAGGGGGATAAGTGGCGTTATCCCTGGTTAACTCTCTCTGTCTCTGTATCTATATATATTCACTCTTCGCTCACTCAGAGTCACACAAGTCAGAATCGACTGGTCTCCTCGGCGCCCACCCGAGGAATGCCAGAATCCCTCCCTTTTCCCTCTCTCGTCACTTCTCCCCACGTGACCATTAGCCAATCAACTATGATTACGGCTAATTCAAACTGTCGAACTAATTCAAACTAGTGGCGGGGTGGGGTGTCTAGATGGGGGGGGGGAGGGGGAAATTAGTCCGCCGTAAAATAACTGGACATTCAGCGGCGCTTTCTCTTTGAAGTAGCCGACCGGGGGAAATTCATCCGGTGGACGGGGAAAGAAGTAACAGGTTACTGTTACTTCACTCGCCGAGTTGGACGAGGAATGTAATTAGTGGGGGGTGGGGTGGAAACGGGGGGGGAACTAAAGAGCGGGAACGTAGAGTTGATGTGCAGTTTACCTTGACATACATATTAAAGATGTTACTATTTTTAAGGGTTGGAGTAAGGGAGTTTCGATAAATTAGTCACAACCTGTGACACCTCCTAATCCCTACTACTGTACTGCCCGTATCACGTAACACTTTAACTGGTGTGTCGCCCACAAACCCAGGGTTGAAATGGAGGTTACCGTCACAAACCATTACGGCCAGGATCGGGTACGCCCTGTCTCTTGATCTCTGTCTGGCGTCGTTTGTCTGGTATTCGTTTCTACCGTGAATGATTTCCTTTGACTTGTTGCAATATCTCGAGGTGTGTCCCCTGACATTGCAAGCCGAACACTTGAGGTTATTATTCCTGTCACTTCTGCAGTCCTTAGCAAAATGGCCATCTTTCCCGCACCTGTAACAAGATTGGTCTCTGTCATGGCTCTCCTTAGAGCTGCTTCTGTGCCGTTCCGGCCGAGGTAATGTTTTGGCGAAACACAGTATGTCCTGCCTCTCGTCTGCGTCAGTTTTTGTCATAGGTTTATCTGGGTGTGCTGATTTATATTTCCTTAGTAAATCCGTAACCTCCTCTAATTTCTTTGGTCCCTTCTCTTTTAGGAATGCTATAACGTCCTTGTGACACGAATTTATGGCTTTGTCAACTAACAGCAGCTCCCGGAGACTTTTAAACTCCTGTTCTATACCAGATAATGCCACCCACCTATCAAAAAACAAACTAAGATTTGTTGTAAATATCTGTGGATCTTCATCATTGGACGGACGGATGTTATTGAATTTGTCTCTATACCCATCAGAGGTATTCCCATACATTCGCATCAGTGCGTCCTTTACTATGTTGTAATCCCTTATTTCCACTCTGTCTAGTTTCAAGCAAACATCCAAGGCTTTCCCCCGGAGGAATGTCAAAAGTGAGGATGCCCATTCACCCTCTGCTATCCCCGCACTACTTGCCAATAGCTCGAAGCGTGATAGGTATGTGTCCATACTGTCCACATCCTCACTAAAATATGGCAACTTCAGGGTAGGCGTAGTTAGTCTCTCGCTAGTCGTGATACTCAGCGGTTCGCTTGCCCTGGCTCTATCCAGTTCCAGCCGTTCTTTTGCATTTTCAGCCTCTAACTTCCTAATCATCCTCTCTTCGCACCTCTCCTCCCTCTCCTTATCCTCCCTCACGCGTCTCTCTTCTTTCTCCTCGGCATCTTTTAGGTTAACCCAATCAAACAACTCCTGCCCAGTAAGTCCGAGGGACTTACCATTGTCTATTAAAGCTGTCATGGATGTCATGATACTGATTATCTTGGACTGACAATACTACTAAGAAAACAAGGAATGCAACCCAATTTAAAAAAAAATACTTATTGTATCAGCAATGCTGATCGTTTACATAATGTTGGAAACAGAAAAAAAACTAAAACATTAACTTAAATGTATGTGTTTTGGTTGTTCTAGGTGGACCCTATTTAAACCTCTACTGTATTCAAAGTAATACAGAATTCCACCAAGAACAACGAACAAAATGCATTCAAAGGTTACAATAAATGTTTAACATAAATCATACAAGAATAAAATTTTAGACTTAACTTGTGTCTCCAACACCTTTCGCAGAATTCACAACAAAGATACGATATTGTCTATAGACTTGACTTGATATTGTCAATACACTTGACTTGATCCACAAATTAAAATAATACGATATTGTCCATACACTTCAACTTGACCGGTGCAATGTAGCAGATAAAACTAGGTTCACGTCTCCCTCAGGTCGACAGCAACAACAGCTTCAAAAGTACTATAATACGAGTACAACACGTCACAGCATACGTAAAATCAAACTTCATGTATTGTCCACGTTGACAGCAACTGCAATTCACACTATGAATTCCTCAATGTATACTGCACAATACTGTTCAGCGTTAGTCAGAGTTACCGTCGGAGGTGCCATAAATGTTACGGGTTCTTTTTATCTTTTAGTCCATACATGTTACGGGCTCTTTGGTTATGCTCTATAAGCGTCTCAGGCCCTTTGGTTTATGTTCTGAGTTGTGCGTTTTAATTCAAACGTAGAGATGTCAATTTAGCTTAATGTCTGTTCCACTCTTATTTGCTCACTCCTTTGTCACAACTCAAAAACCAATCAACTCGATGCGTTGTTAGTACAACGATTTATTTACATAAATGTACATCAGAATACAACAAGTCCATAAACGAATACACATTAAAATCCACAGTACTTTGCTCTGCCTCAACTCTGACTAACTAAAGTTCTCTAAACTATTCTCGTCGCTCTCGTAACTATCTCTCTTCTCAAACTCCTCATAACTAACTCCTCTCATAACTCTCGTCCTAACTCTTCATAACTACGAACTGCCCCCTCACTAACTAATGTCCGAATCCAGCCCCTATTTATACCCCTAACGTCCGTGCCCTAATTACCCTAAGTACGTCACAGTCTCTTCACTATCTAATCTTTCTAGGAGCGTCACCTGGTCGTCATTGTTAACCTGCTAGACTGTCCGACGGCGCCTCCCAGTCTTCACACCTTCGCTGTCTACTATTCTATTGTTTCCCACCTCGCCCTAAGTTGTCTGTCACCTTGTCACTATTATTCGTACTAATCCTAATTCTTAGATATCTACTATGTTAAAAGGTCGAAGGGGATTGTCTCATTCTCTAAATCTACTTTAGCTCGTCACACAAACATACACACATATATACGCACATATACACACACAGGGCTCAATTTACCGCCGGGGATGCCGGGGATATCCCCGGCACTGAGAACTGTCATCCCCGGCTCTGCTTTAGCTAATGTATCCCAGCCAGGGATGAAACCATAGACATTTACCCCCGGCTCTGCAGAATTTTTTTTTTCACCCCGGCACTTTTTTTTATTAAATCGAGCAGTGAACACACACATACTCATATATATATATATATATATATATATATATATATATATATATATATATATATATATACACACACACATATACGCACATATACTCAAACACATACAAACACACACACACATTCACTCACACACACGTTCACATAAACACATTCATACAATTTCTTTGTTTACCAATCCACCAATATTAAAGATCAAGAAAGTGTACACCAGCATGGAGCTAAGCATTACACAAACAACATTTGCATACACGCAGGCCACAGGGCGTTGGCTAATATTATTTCTGCAGTTACATTTTCGTTCTAATAACTGTACACGTGTAAATGTAACACAACTGTATTTCACATTGTGCACATGTAAATGTAATACAACTGTATTTCATAGTGTGCACGTGTAAATGTAATAAAAGTGTATTTCACATTGTGCACGTGCAAATGAAATACAACTGTATTTCACATTGTGCACGTGTAAAATTATACAACTGTATTTCACATTGCGCACATGTAAAATTAATACAACTGTATTTCACATTGTGCACATGTAAATGTAATACAACTGTATTTCACATTGTGCACATGTAAATGTAAAACAACTGTATTTCATAGTTTTAAAAACAAAAGGGACAATCAGTAATTGTATAAATAACGTGTCTTAATATTAAGAATCAAGTCTGTCATCCATCGCCTAATCGCATATCTAATTAACCTGTTGGTGGGTGTTCATAAGCTCTCCCTAACCCCCACCCCCCCAAACACACTCATAAAAACTGATGAGACAATGAAGATCAAATAACATGGACAGCTGTGAACCCCGTACGTCACATCAAAAAGACGTTGTTTGAATGTCACCGATGTTACAATTACATCCATGATTACATCCGTATGATAAACAGACATGGTAAAATCATCTTTACATTTCTGTTAATAATGTAAACCAGCTGTACCCTGCAAAAAAACCTTTGCATAGAGTTATATCCCCTTAGGCTTGATCGGTGGTAGCCAAGGTTATTTTTTGTTTCGGGCAGATCCGATTTTTTCATTATTGTATTATAAACTGGAATAACTGTTGTATTAATTCTTTACTTTCGATTTAATGCAGAACCCAAACCGCTATTATTTATTTAGATACTTGCATGCTTAAATAGTGAGACCGATGACTAATTGCTGTAGTGCGCTCGACTGACAACCTGGGTTCGATGTTCGGTGAGAAACCTTGACAAATTTTTTTACCAAGTTAGGGTGAATGTTGGTGGACTTGGTGCGATGTCCTTCAAGTCCACTCAGGTATTAAATGGGTGACTGACTAAAGTTGGGAATGTAAAGGCAGCAGGCGCGATGTGCTATTCATGTAATAGCCATGGTTACAGAAACGGGTGAATTCTACACTTCCTCTGCCCTTTATGGCTCAGTCTATTTTACCACATACATATTTTGATGTGGTATGACGTAACTTTAGTATTCTTTGTTTCTTTTTCTTCTAGAGAGTGTATGTTTTCATTTCTCTGAGAAAAGAAATATTTAGTAAGGTCGGGAACTAGGCTAAAGTGACGTCACAACATTGTTGACCAACTTGGCAGGGAAGTCTAAAATAGACCAGCACTTAGTAAGTCGAACATAGTAAGTGTAACATTTGAACTATTTAGATGTATAGTTTTGTTTGTTGTTGTTTTTTATGGGTTTTTTGCGCTACTTTGAGGCTTTTTTGTAGCGCACTAACTTAAAAAGTAGCACATACTTGAAATTCAAAATTAAGGCGACCGAGTTCAAGAAATAAATGTTTAAAATTTTTTTATAAAAAAAGTAAAAAAAAAAAAAAAATCCTTCAGATATACAAAATGCACACATCACACGCAAACACAACACTCACAGACACATCACACACAGTCGCATAAAAAAGACAACACACAGACACACTACACACAGTTACGTCATACACACGGACACACCACACAAACACCACACACCGACACCAGTCACAGCCACAAACAGACACAACACACGCAGGCACTCCACCACATACACAGCACACAGTTACGTCATACACACAGACATCACACACAGACAAACCCACAAAAGGACACCCTCAAACAGACACACCACTCACAAAAAACACCACACGCAGACACACCCACAAACAGACACACCACTCACAAAAAAACACCACACGCAGACACACCCACAAACAGACACACCACTCACAAAAAAACACCACACGCAGACACACCCACAAACAGACACACCACTCACAAAAAACACCACACGCACGCACCCACAAACTGACACACCACTCACAAAAAAACACCACACGCAGACACACCCACAAACAGACACACCACTCACAAAAAACACCACACGCAGACACACTCACAAACAGACACACCACTCACAAAAAACACCACACGCAGACACACCCACACACTGACACACCACTCACAATCACCACAAGCAGACACTCCACCAAAGTGTCAGGGTATGGTGTGCGGTTGTTTCTCTTATTTTATCTTGTTGTCAGGATTGTATATTTATGAACGAATGAATGAATAAGGCCGATTGCTAATTCATTATTTATTCCATTATAACAAAGACATTGAAGCTATTATATGAAATGCACTTACTTATTGAAGATATTATATCAAATACAAATTGACCTTCTTTAACGGCATTAAAGACTATCAACCAATACTACAACGTCATAGCTCTAGATCACGGTCTGACCCCTAGCATTGCATCCAAAACGATCACGTCCTCCCTCACAACCAAAATATCACTCATTCAATAGGTGCGTCCCCGTACTATGGGGAATTTCCATTTCATCTGTCGATTAATACAATAATTAATTGTCTGTCTAATTATCTCTGTCTGTCTATGTCCTTACATCACCAAAGACACCGCACACATTTACCACATACAGAAATACCACACATAGAAACATAAAACACAGACATAACACACACACACACACATACACATACAACAAACAGACACACACACATCATCGCGACAGCGAAAACATTCTCAGACGTCGACAGTGTTTGTGTGTGTGTGTGTGTGTATGTGTATTCATTTGCGTGTGCGTGTCTATGCGTTTGTGTGTGTGTGGGGGTGTGTGTGTTTGTCATTGTTTGCCCGGGACAGTCAGACAGATTCAGGGGCACAAATCTTTGTGACATGTGTAACGCAATTAAGTGGCATGGGCTTGGCCCTGGAGAAACTTCATCGGTTGAGTCGGCGTGCCAACTGCGACAGCTGGCTGAGAGCTTGATTCTCAAAATGGAAATATTACAAAATATTCTAAGCTGAAGTTCTGGTGCATCCAGGCCTACCGACAGAAATTTCGGGCCCCTGAGCAGGGCTGTCACGCCCCCCCCCCGTGCTGATAATAATATTTTTCAAAAGTTGATTGTCCAGCTCAGTCCGGGCCCCTAAAACTTGTCCTAAAACTCGCCGGGCTCCTGGGCATTTGCCTCCTGCCGCACCCCCCCCCCTTCGGCGGCACTGATTTTTAAAAACCAAGTCTCACCAACTGTACTATTGAGAACTGTCTGATAGAAATGAAATGTCCGCTGACAAGATGTCACGTTAATGTATTACCATCACGAGTAATCTTACTTCTTGTGTACATTCACTTACTTACGCATACAAACCAGCAGAGCAGTTCCCATTGATAGCCAGACAATACCACAGCCTAAATCTCAGATATCAAAGAGCCCCCCCCCCCACCTCGCCCACCCTTTTTATTTTAAGAATAAATCTCATAGTGCCGACATGTACTTAATCCTTGGGCCTTTGAAGACTCAAGGCAGGCTCTGTAAATACATAAGGTCTCTCAGATCACAACTCTTGTTTTTTTTTTAGTTAATTGTGGTCTCTTAAGTGTAAGGCAGCAGTCGGAAACCTTTCGGACTTCACGGGCCACAGAATTTGGTTTTAGCTATATATCCGCGGACCACTGAATTTGTTTTTTATATTAGCGTGTGTCATTACAAGTGTGGATCTTAAAATTAAAAAAAAAAAATTCACGATCCAGAGAAAAATTTTCTCGAACTATTAGTGGATTGCGGTTACCGACCGATGGTGTAAGTCACCAAAAAAAAAACTACATACAACATAACAAATCCCTTGTAAAGAAAAAAATAACAAATACATTAACCGCCACAACTCAATAAAATGTCAAGTTATGTAAACATGCATGACTGTATAATTTCTATTTTAAATAGCATATGCAACAATATCATGTGCAGACGATAATGGTGACATAAAAGCGAAAGTAGAAGTTTTCTAGTTTCGAATGGGAGTTATCTCCAGTATCAGTCGATATGCCAACATGGTCGAATGTTTTTTAAAAAGGTTTTGAGTGTTCGTTTTGGATTACTTGTTATTTCAACCAAACTATTTGAATCAAGTTGTTGTTTTTTTTTTATAACTGTATGAATAAAGTTGATCTTTTGCATTTGTAAACAACGCTAGGTGGGTTGGGGAAATTACAATTTCTTTCAAAGAAAGAAAAAATATTGCATGTTCCTAAAATGTATATTACTTTCGCGCAATGATTTGTTGTGTTTCACATCTGTGATACACAGTACATAGAGTTACACAGCTTTTGATATGATTGAATACAACAGTGGATCTCAAACAGCTTTGGATATGATTGAATACAACAGTGGATCTCACACAGCTTTTGATATGATTGAATACAACAACGGATCTCACACAGCTTTTGATATGATTGAATACAACAAAGGATCTCACACAGCTTTTGATATGATTGAATACAACAGTGGATCTCACACAGCTTTTGATATGATTGAATGCAACAACGGATCTCACACAGCTTTTGATATGATTGAATACAACAGTGGATCTCACACAGCTTTTGATATGATTGAACACAACAGTGGATCTCACACAGCTTTTGATATGATTGAATACAACAGTGGATCTCACACAGCTTTTGATATGATTGAATACAACAACGGATCTCACACAGCTTTTGATATGATTGAATACAACAACGGATCTCACACAGCTTTAGATATGATTGAATACAACAACGGATCTCACACAGCTTTTGATATGATTGAATGCAACAACGGATCTCACACAGCTTTTGATATGATTGAATACAACAACGGATCTCACACAGCTTTTGATATGATTGAATACAACAACGGATCTCACACAGCTTTTGATATGATTGAATACAACAACGGATCTCACACAGCTTTTGATATGATTGAATACAACAACGGATCTCAAAGGATAATTAAACGTCAGAGCCTTCGCTAGCCACTTTGTGAGTTCCTAGCTCGGCTCCCTTCGCGGTCGAACAACCCGCAGTTACCTTCCTACGCTCCTGGTGAGAAGAAGTGGCCTTAGTATTCTCTATGGCGAGGTGAAATGCGGGGGGAGGGGGGGTCTAGAAACGAAACTCGAGTCTATGCATCTTACCGAAATGCTCCTATCTCTGGGCCCCCAGAGACGCGGGTACTGGAGCTATTGTATTATGTCACCCCTAATTGCTGCTACTAACTTGAGAAACCAT
This sequence comes from Bulinus truncatus, assembly GCA_021962125.1. NCBI lineage: Eukaryota > Metazoa > Mollusca > Gastropoda > Planorbidae > Bulinus > Bulinus truncatus. The sequence goes on from JAGDYQ010000056.1 coordinate 312,643, forward strand.
GTAAAATTACTGTTGGCTTAAACTGTAAAATGTAATGTTGCTGCAAGATATAATGTTAACATAAGATGCAATTTGGTTATAAGATGTAATGTGGCTACAAGGTGTAATGTGGCTAAAAAATGTAATGTGGCTATAAGATGTGATGTACTACAAGATGTAATGTGGCTACAAGGTGTAGAGTGACTATAAGATGTAATGTGGCTACAACATGTATTGTGGCTATAAGATGTAATGTGGCTATAAGATGCAGTGTGGCTACAAGATGTAATGTGGCTATAACATGTAATGTGGCTACAAGATGTAATGTGGCTATAAGATGTAATGTGGCTACAAGATGTAATGTGGCTACAAGATGTAATGTGGTTATAAGATGTGTGGCTACAAGATGTAATGTGGCTATAACATGTAATGTGGCTACAAGATGTAATGTGGCTACAAGATGTAATGTGGCTATAAGATGTAATGTGGCTAAAACATGTAATGTGGCTACAAGATGTAATGTGGCTACAAGATGTAATGTGGCTACAAGATGTAATGCGGCTATTGTCAACAATTTCGGGTAAGCACTTGCATCGCAATGTCAAGTCAACATGTTATACAAAGGCTGCTGCTATCAATATAATTTTTCTTTCGGTCTCATCAAGACAATTATAACAAAGTCAGCTGTAGACGTCACACACATATAACCATCCTTCTGTCGCAAGTTTGGTAAACCTTTTTTTCAATCAGTTTTCATATGGAAAGAAATATAGCTTTCAGAAACCTGTCTTCAGTGAGCTATAGTTTTCTTTCAGTTACCTGTCAGTAGTGAACTATTGTTTTTATCAATATGCATTCACCGAGCTATAACTTTAAGGATCACATAAAAGCCATTAATTTATACACTTTTTTAAGCCACTCGGTTCGTCAAAGGAGAGAGTTTTATATTTATGTTATGGGTTTAGAATGATGATTTTTCACTTGGCCTATACCCGCGTTCTTCAACCTGTGGTACGAGTACCCATAGGGTCACGGGAAATGTTATGCAGGGGGGGCAGTGGCGTTGCGAGCTTAACTCGCGCCCGGGGCACAATACCTTTTAAGCGCTCCCCCCCCCCATTCAAAATTCATAAAATAATATATGTAAAATGTACCATTTGGCACCCCTTTGTGAGTAGCACCCTGGGCATGATGACCCCCCTTGCCCCCTCACTACGCCACTGGTAAGGGGTGGGACGTAGCGTCATATATTTTTTTGTTTAAATCAACCATGAATTTACAGAAGGTCGCCAGTTTGCTGAGTGACTCAACACCAAACCACGTGCCCAAGTATCGCATTAGTAAAGCAAGCATATTTCCATTATGACGATAAGCACAATTGTTCGCGCCCTTTCGTTCTTTGGGAGTACTCGAGAACATACCTGAGCACGCATTGGGGTACAGTCACGAAAAAATATGAGAAAAATATAAAACTTGACTGGAATGAGACATGATAGAAAACTCCCAAATAATCACAATAGAATTTCACTGAATTAATCTATGACTTACGGATAACGTCATACTAACACAGAAAACACAACCAAAGATTAAAATACTGTGGAATATGATTTATCTGTCTCAGTGGTTCTAACGTCATACTAACACAGAAAACACAACCAAAGATTAAAATACTGTGGAATCTGGTTTATCTGTCTCAGTGGTTCTAACGTCATACTAACACAGAAAACACAACAAAAGGTTAAAATACTGTGGAATCTGGTTTATCTGTATCAGTGGTTCTAACGTCATACTAACACAGAACACACAACAAAAGATTAAAATACTGTGGAATCTGGTTTATCTGTCTCAGTGGTTCTAACGTCATACTAACACAGAAAACACAACCAAAGATTATAATACTGTGGAATCTGGTTTATCTGTCTCAGTGGTTCTAGCGTCATACTAACACAGAAAACACAACCAAAGATTAAAATACTGTGGAATCTGGTTTATCTGTCTCAGTGGTTCTAACGTCATACATCTCTTTGTTATTTATGTTCATATCGTATTTTGTTTATGGCAATAAATGCCACATGATCTTTGCTATTGCAGTATTTCGTATATTTCTTTGTTATCCCTTCTGTCGGATTTTGTTCAGCCAGCTTCAGCTGGCTTTTCCACTAGATAAACAATTCACTCGTGTGTGTATGTGTGTGTGTGTGTATTATCTTTGTATGTACATTAAATCATAGCTCGTTAAGTGTTATTTAAATTTGTCTCAACATTTAGATATACGTTTTACATTTCCGTTTCAATATTGAGGAAATCTAGTTGATTGTTGAATCTAATAGAATCCAGTTTAATCTAGTTGAATAACTAAATTACGAAAATGTATTCCATATGATGTTGGATTTAAACAGAATTATTTTATTACTAGCACTTGAAAAATGACCTTCTTAGACCACTGCATACAAATAAAACAGTTTAAATCCCTAAAAACTACGTTTGTGATACTGGTGTGTCTTGTAGCTGTAAAATAGATGGCAGGTTTTGTTAGACTTCATTACAGACTTCATTACAGACTTCATTACAGATTGAAAAATGACCTTCTTCGACCACTGCATACAAATAAAACAGTTTAAATCCCTAAAAACTACGTTTGTGATACTGGTGTGTCTTGTAGCTGTAAAATAGATGGCAGGTTTTGTTAGACTTCATTACAGACTTCATTACAGACTTCATTACAGACTTCATTACAGACTTCATTACAGACTCCATCTGTCTGACCTATTTATGATGAGGAAGTTTTACAAACATTTTGAAGAAAAGTTTAACGGAAATAGTACTGGCGAGAAAGAAACATTGGTGGAAGTTGTTGTTATCATCAATAATAAAGTCCATGTAAAAAAAATATATATTTATCTCTTCATCCTATACAACAGTGTTTCCCAAAGTCTGGTGTGGTGGGGCGTTACGCGCTCCACCGGTGTGAGAACGTTTAGTTCAACATTCACGGTTTAAGCGAGAACAGTAAAAAATGAGAGAAAACCATGACTTTAAAAATATCTAGGTGTTTCAGTTGAACGAAAAAAAGGGGATGGGGTACATATATGTCAAAAGTTTGGGATACACTGCTATATACATGTACAAATACAGTGGATTCCGCTTAATTGGGACACGGCTTAATTGGGACAGCCGCTTATTTGGGACAAATCTCAAAGAAACCAAACCAAGAAGCCAATAGTAAATCTGTATGTTTAACTGGGTCAGCCGCTTAATTGGGACAAAAAGCCTCGGTCCCGATGTGTCCCAATTAAGCGGAATCGACTGTAATTGGAAGGTTTTCGGTAGTAACCTACGAAGAGAAGATCGGTACAATAGATACAGTATTAGCGATCAGCCTCAATGGAACATTCATAATAAAATAAAACAATTGTGATTGGCTGGTTTTGATTGAAATACTTCAAACATTTTCAATATAAAATCTCGAAAGAAAAAAATAGCCCATTCTTTGATAGGTATTTTGATTTTGAATCATATGTGTTAGATATATCGGCATTATTTCCATTATTGTTGTTATTAGGCTGCCACACTAAAATCCGTTAACACTACAATCTTGTAACACTACAACCATGTAGCACTGTAACCATGTAACACTGCAATCTTGTAACACTGCAGCAATATAACACCAAAATCATACAACACTGCAGCTATGTAACATGGTAACCATGTAGCACTAAAACCATGTAACACTACAATCTTGTAACACTGCAGCAATATAACACCGAAATCATACAACACTGCAACTATGTAATACCACAATCATGTAACACATCAATCATGTAACACTTCAATCATGTAACGCCATGCTGTATTAAACATTAGCTCGATGGGACACTGTAATCCTGTATCACTCTGACAAAACCTGTGGGACTCATTGCATCCTATGGGTGGGGGTGATAGGGGGGTGGGGTGGCTCCCTAATCAATACTAACTCCACCCCCCTTTTTTCCCCCACTTCAACATTAATATTATGTGACCAGTGGCGCAACCAGCAAAAAAATGCTGGGGGGGGGGGGGGGGGGCTCACATATAGAAAAAAGACAGTTTGACCGTCTTTTTAGTAACTTTATATAGTAAAATATGTATTGATGATTTGGTCTGGGGAGGGGCCTCAAGCCCCCCCCCCACCCTGGTTGCGCCACTGTATGTGATATATCATTAAACTGATAGTGACACATTTATCATTACTTTATAGTCCCCGAACACGTTGATACGTGTTGTTGTTGTTTTTTTCGTACACTTGCTTGCATGTCTGACAGGATCCAGGTGACCATTGTGTATTATACAAACAGATCCTAATTTTTAAAATCTTGAGGATGAGAGTACAACGATAAGCGTGCGAAAATTTTATGGGGGAAAAAAAAGCCAGTCCACCGTAGCCCAAAGCAGAGCTTTTCTTTACAAAAAAAAAGATGCCCCCAGATAAATTACCGAATTTCGAGTCTCTTCACTAAAATGCAATCAGGTCCCAGATGGAGCTACTTGCTTTGAATACAGACAGAAAGTGAAAACTAATATAAAATAAAAGCTTACACAAACAAACACAAAATAACGGCCACAATTTATAGTGCACAGCTGTTACATTTTATTGGACATGCATAATGTCTATTGTTAACATTTTTGTAGTGCACGATGTCTTTAGAAACTAAACTTTGCATGCTTAAAAAAAAAACCCACTAAAAATGAAGCATGTTCTTAAAACTGAATAACGCTGAGTTTTATTCGTGGTATTAAGTAATCCACCTCTTTCTTTTTATTTGAATTGAATGCAGTGTAGAAATCATTGTGTTCTTTAAATGAATTTCTGAATGACTCAACTCTGTTGAAACGAAACTCGTGTCTACAATTGAAATGGCTGAAGATGACAAATTATTGAAGTGATATTCTAATGGTTAAGAAATAAAACAAGTTTCGTGCTAACATATTTCTTCGGAAATCAACATCATTGAGCCTCTAAAACTCAAAATAATACACTCAAACACTAAAACTCAAATCACTAAATTCGAGCCACTAAAATTAAAAACACTACATTTGAGTCACTAAAATTCAAAACACTACATTCGAGCCACTAAAATTCAAAACACTACATTCGAGCCACTAACATTCAAAGCACTACATTCAGGCCACTAAAATTTAAAACCAAAACCTTCAAACAAAACACCTTTCCCATTAAATTCAATGCAGCCTAATTGAGTGGAGGAAATACGATACTCAGCGTGGAGACCGGAAAAGGTCAAGACTTATCTCTCTGACATCTGTGGGGAGTTTGTCGTATTATCAAGATGACCTGCTGACCTACTTATGACAAAAGAGGCTTGGCCTGGGAAAGTACAGGGTGGTGGGGGTAACGCTACACAAATATTAATTTCTTGTTTACAAATGTTTTTTTTTCTTTTAAACTGTCAGAACGTGTTGTGAAGGTTTTCATAGCCATTATGCGTATAATGTATCTGTTTATTTCTAGACACGGAATATTAAAGTACCGTGTGGCTGGAACAAAGCCCGGCAGCAATTACTTCCCTTGACCAGCATTTAAAAGTTTGGTGGACTTGGGGAACCGGGCTTGTAAAAGGAATTGTATAAATTCCTTTGGTTCTCGCCGGAAATTGAACCCGGAAAATTTGTTTTTTTTTTTATTAATTGTTTACTTCTCTTTAATAAATGACCGGATTTGCCTAATTGTAGTGACCATACTGGTGATGACATGGCAAGGAAAGGAATGCACGGACTATGGATAAAACTCATTTATTCAACATAATTATGTAAGATTTACTGCATATTTTGTTTTATTTTCCACACAACGATTTATTATGAATGATAGTAAAAAAAAAATAGAAGTGTCCATATAGAGGACTATGTTAGCATGTCATCAGACATTCAGTAAACTATATGTATTGGGGTCATGTCATCAGACATTCAGTAAACTTGCTGTATTGGGGTCATGTCATCTGACATTCAATAAACTTCCTGTATTGGGGTCATGTCATCTGACATTCAGTAAACTTGCTGTATTGTGGTCATGCCATTCCAACACTCAGTAAGCTAGCTGGATTGTGTACTTTTTTTTAGCATATCTTCGGACATTCAGTAAGTTAGCTGTATTGTCTATATTCTACTGAAACCAGTATCCCTAAAAAAATGTTTATTAAATACCACTTAATAATTGGACAATTTTGTTTTCCATTCCATCTCAAAACGATATAGCTTCATCGATGTTTAGTCTGACTATGTGAGCCATTTGTTGGGAAAACTTTAATAATGTTGGGGGTTTCGCGTATCCCAATATCAACAATGAAAGAAGTGATGCAATTGATACTTCATAGATAAAAAGACAGTCAAGATGATAGTCGTGTAAAAAAAAAACCAGATAGAAAGATATAGAAAGTACTTAACAAGAAGATAAACACATATAAACAGTTTAACACATATAAAGATGGACGGTAAAAGTTGCAGACAGACAGATATTTAGAAGGATGAATAAATTTGATATTTTTAGACAGACAAAACGAAGTATCGAAAGTGACGTCAGGCGATATTTCAACTGCCATGTACATCCAACATGCTACTCGTGACGACACACCACAGACGTGCATTAATATTTATTTTTGACATTTGTGTTTGATAGATTTCGAGATAGCAAACCATTTGCAGATCTTAGTTCATTTAGAGATATGTCCGTGTTTGTTGTTAGTTTTTCATTGAATGACGTTTCACCTTTCAAATGTGTTTCTTTTGATCCAGTACAGTGAAGTCCCTTTAAGAAAGACGGTGTTTACAGTTGTGCTAATTTAAATAGCAACAGATAGGTAAAAGTAGTGTTCTCAAAAATTCAAGGCGTCCATAAAGGCAGCGAGAAGGATACAATCAGTGCCGTTCTTACTGATAGGTACCAGTGATGTATTGGTAAAATAAGAAGTAAGGGAGAGCATAGTGGGAGCTAAATAAAAAGTGGGAGTTGTCGGGACATGAAAAAGTTCTGGAACGCGTTCCGGTTCTGAAAAAAAGGTTAGGGAACGTCGTTTTCCCGCTTCACCCTCCCAGTACACCATTGATAGGTAGACTATGTGAAGGTCACTGAACCACATTCTCTAAGCGCCCCATTTCAGAATGTACAAGGCCGGAGTTAGGCTATTGTAGGGCCGAATGGTTTTTATCGAAAAAAGGGCTTTGTTTAAATCAAAAATACAAGGATACTTACAATCTGGGAAATGAAGGCCCAGTTTTTCAGGGCCTAAAGTTTAGCATTGCTGGCCTAACGGTTAATGTGGCTCTGAGAGCTTATGATCAAATTTAAAGGTCTCAGCCGGGGTAACATTTTAAAGTATTAAGGTCACTTAGGGCAAACCACTTTTATTTCAGGTTTTATGCAAAATAATGAGATATCAATAATTAATTATCATGGGGCCACACTACGTATGGGTCCCCTGGCAAGTGCCCGTGCAAACCAGCGCGATAAGACGGCACTGGCCCCAACAAGCAGGGGGCTTTAAAATATTAAGTCTTTATCTTAGAGCCCCCAACACATAAGAATGGCCCTAGACGTAAGAAATAGTCCCCACTACAAAAAGAAATATTGAAGCAGTAATGTGTAACGCAGAACATTAACGTAGGGGTTACATTATAAAAAGTAAATATAGTAACATTGAAATATTTAGGCCTATATATTACGTTAACAGAGATTTGTTGATGTTTAGTGTATTTCATGTCAGGTGAGATAATGTAAAATTTTGCCGTGTCTGTTATTCGTTTATATAAACATCTGATTAAACAGAGATTGTGAAAGTATAGGTTTATATACCACACCCCGCCTCCCACCCCTGCCCAGCCCCCACCCCATATATCTACACTCTACAATAAGTCAAAGCCCTACTGATTTCATTTTCATAATTATCATGACTCCCTGTAACATCTAATAAAGAGACCGCGGCATATAACCTTTCCCCTTTCCCTACACCTCCCCCTTCCTTCCCCCTTCACACCCCCCCCCCCCCCGCCATGCTCTCGTCTCTTGTGTTGTAACGGTGTACCGCACACACACACACGCATATTGCAGAGCGTCGATGGGCCAAACGGTGACATGTTAGTCTATCGTCCCAGGTCAAACACATCTCTGTTGACGCTAAAACAATCCACAAATAACTCTTCGGATGTTGCAGATGCTGCTGGAGAACGACAACAAATAGAAAAAAAAAGAGAGAAATAAAGAGAAAAAGAAGAATTTCTGAAAGAAAAAAAAAAATCTTCATTGCGATCATTGTAGCCAAGGGAGGCTATTCCCACTGACCAGCTCGACGTCTGCCACATTATTACATTGAGGAGGAGGGGGAAAGACAAAGTGATTAGTTACGTCTGCTGCTTAAAGCGCGCGAGCATTTTTGTTTAATAGTGGACTGGAACAAAAAAAAAAAACGTTTATTAGAATTGAAAGATTGAACGAGGTGGCATTTTTTTTTTTAATTTCTGATTGTTTTTCTTGGACTATCGCCTTGGATTAGTGTATCTTGATTGGATTTCAGGAATAGTAAAAGGTTCGTAGTTGTTATTCCATGTCTTAAATATTTTGACAAAAGTTTATTCAAATATCAAATTAGAAGGGCCAAGCTTGATGTAGCAAATACAGCAGCATTCACTGAGACTGATGTAGATCACTTGCTGTAGAGCCGTTTATTGACATTTTGTGAATGAAGCAACCTACCAGGGTCGGGACGGGTTGCCGTGCGGGGTACACCGCTCTACTGACGACCTGTTGGTCACAGGTCCGATCTCCAATGAAATCCAAATGGATTTTTTTTTCAGGTCATGCTTAAATCCCGGCTATATCTCCCGTGGTGCCTCCCTTGCCGTTGCACTATCGGCTATGGTGGGGATTAAAGAAGGGCACCATAAAAAAGACCATCCCATTAATGGTTTAAACGTAACATCTAAGAGACTTCATCTCATCCTTACAGGGACTTCACACACCGACAAGGGTTCTCAAGTACTTAGAGGCCCAAAGCCAGTGTCAGGTCCAATTATTATCTACTTAAACGATACACCCAACATCATTGACGCATTTGTTCTGATAAAGTAATAATAAAAGAAATGTTAATATTCATTGTGTATACATACAGGTAACGCACATGTGTTAGCCAAAGTCTCCAAAGAAACTTTACAAATGCAGACTTGACCGGGGCCACAGAAGTGTATTGTTCGATTAAAACTGTCAGTGTGTGTATAATTATTTGGGTGGTAGCCACATGGGGCCGAAAACGCACTGACTGACAGACAGATAGATAGATTAGTCAGGTATTTATTTATAGATAGATAGATGGACAAACAAATCGATAGATAGATAGATGGACAAATAGATCGATAGATAGATAGATGGAAAAATAGATCGATAGATAGATAGATGGACAAACAGATCGATCGATAGATAGATGGACAAATAGATCGATAGATAGATAGATGGACAAACAGATCGATCGATAGATAGATAGATGGACAAATAGATCGATAGATAGATAGTTACTCCCCTCCCCCCCCCCCCGGCCCACATAAATGATGAATTTCTTTGATGTTCCGTTGTTGATAATATTTTATTGATCGGCTCATTTAGTGTTATCAGCGGTTCACGATAACGAGCAGACAAAGACAGACTTGTGACGCAGTGGCGGCTCTAATGGAGGAGGGGGGGTAGGGGTTAACGATTATTTAAAACTCACTGTAGATGAAATCAAACACTCTTTCTTTACCCCTCAAATATGATGATTTTCGCACTACAGTTACCGCTATTGTGGCTCTTGCTGGGCCCACGTACTACTTAGGTAGCCCCTGTTTGGGCGGGCCCCCCATGCATAGTTCAAAATGTGTAGTCTGGTGCTTTTATTTCTCTAGACAGTACATTACATTTATACATTTAGTCACATTCGATTCTAAAACTATCCAGCCTAAATACAATTTTAAAATAATATTGCAAACTTTCAAGTTCTGGAAATAAACAAAGTGAAATTATTCCATGACCAAACTCGGAGTTACATATACAGATGCCCTGGTTTCAAATCAAATATTTGGATTTAAAATCTTATTAATTTGTTTTTATTTTTTTTGGGACGAGGTAAGTTTTTTTTTTAGCCCCTTTTGAGAGTCGTCGTGGGCCTGAAAGCTAAATCTGTAGTCGGTGGTGGGGTGGGGGGGGGACAGGGGGGATGCAGGGGAGAAGTGGCGACAGAGGACCGTCTCTTCACAGGTCCCCGGCGCTTAAAGGCGGTCTCGCGATAGGAGCGTTATGTTACTTTATTTAGACTACGGTTACGGTGCTAGATCCAGGTATGCGACACATGCATTCAATCAAAATGTCAAGGCCGTCACCACCTGTAGCCACTGTGTCCCCCCGTCTCTCCTAACGACCTGATCATATCAACTGTACATTATGAGTACAGTATTCTAGCCAATCGGACGGTCTGTTTACCTTCATACTGTCCTTCTACCTACCCAACTCCCTGCATTCTCTCTCTCTCTCTCTCTCTCTCTCTCTCTCTCTCTCTCTGACTATCTATTTATTTACCTTCCTAAGCTTACTGTCTAGCTGTCTGCATAGTTAATGACCCGCACGATGGCTATCTCATTTACAAACATATACTGTCAGAGTATTCATGCTACGTTGTTTTAACTTTGGACAACCTAATATTTTACATTTGGATGCAAGGGCGGATCTAACGGTGGACACAATGAGCGCGGTCCAGCAAAACACGAACTTAATTTTTATTTTTAATAACCTATTATCAATTCCTCTTTCTCAAAAGGCCCAATTTTTTCCATTGCCCCCTAATCATCAACCCACCTTAATCCGCCTCTGGTTGTAAATAATATACATACTGACAATTCTACTTAGACATGGTTTATATTGTTGTATATGTTTAATTGCAAAACTTACAAATAAGTTGCATATATATGGCGGGCCAAAAAAAGTGAGAACATCATATAAAATACGAATTATTTAAAAATATAATGTAATTAATTGTATTGTTTCATGTAATTTTGTTTGCAAAGTATTTAGCCAATCACACATCCTGTTCAATGTGTCCTCCTTGCTTATCAACAATTTTTTCTAAGCGTAGACGCCACTCCTTTATGCTACTGTCAATACATGGCTGCCCCAGATTTCTCCACTCTTCAATTATTGCCAACTTCAGCTGCTCCACTGTGGTAAATTTTCGTCGAAGGTAGACTTTTTCTTGCAAAGCACCCCATATGGTATAATCTTCTGGGTTTAAACCAGGACTGTTCGGTGGCCACATGTCTGGCTCAATGAAGTTAACATTCTCCTGACGAAGAAAGTTGATCGTATTTCTGGCTATGAGAGAAGGAGCTCCGTCTTGCTATAATGTCCAGTTTTGACGACCACATTTCATTTGAATTACAGGCAACAAACCTTCTCTCATAACACGTTCACAATAGCATTCACTGTTTACTTTGGCTCCTGGTTCAACATAGACAATATCAGTTTTCCCCACTAGAGAAACACCAACTGATACCATGATACCATTTCTACGCAATGTTCTCATTTTTTTTGGCCCAATCTATATATCGACCGATGATGTTTGTTTAAGCCAAAACAGTTCATACCCTTTATGTGTGAATATCAGATAGTGTAAATTCTACAGACTGCGCATCGTCAATTGAAATTAATGTTCCGTTAGCCGCCATATTTGTTGTATTTATACAACGTATCAATATGTATGTGCTACACCATTAAAAACAATAATAACAAAAATGGCGGCATTTTTTCAAGCCATTGATAGAGGACTGTTTAATAGAGATGCGCTTTCTGTTTCATATATATCTTATGGTAAATACTGCAGACATCATCACTCTATATTGGCACAAACCCAGGAATTTGTTTTGTTACTTCCACGTGTTTATTAGTAAAGATAATCTATTAGTGGACAAAAAGGTACAAAACTGGCTAAACATTTCATTAATATTTAGGGTCGAAAATTCCTTAATTATAATTTCAGTACTGGGGGATTCACGGCTGTTATGTTCATTAAAAATAAAAATAATGTTATTTTATTGTATGCAAAATAAGCCTCGAGGTTCACGTGCGGCCCTTCGGTCTGTTTGATTCGGTCGGCTTGTGTTCCGCTCCCCAAATCTCGTTCACCCCCATTGACCTTTGTTGATGTTCACATTTAAGTTAAATCAGTTCGCATAAGCACTGCATCCATCTCTTCTAGGGCCTTTCTTCGTTCTAATCTAGGATCCCGTTAGGGCAAGCGATTCAGAAATTTTGCTCAGGTATAATAGATTCATATAGTTTGCCCTGGTATAATAGATTCATATTGTTTGCCAAGGTATAATAGATTCATATTGTTTGCCCAGGGATAATAGATTCATATTGTTTGCCCAGGGATAATAGATTCATACTGTTTGCCCAGGTATAATAGATTCCTATTGTTTGCCCATGTATAATAGATTCATATTGTTTGCCCAGGGATAATAGATTCATGTTGCTTGCCCAGGGATAATAGATTCATATTGTTTGCCCAGGGATAATAGGTTCATACTGTTTGCCCAGGGATAATAGATTCATACTATTTGCCAAGGTATAATAGATTCATATTGTTTGCCCAGGGATAATAGATTCATATTGTTTGCCCAGGGATAATAGATTCATATTGTTTGCTCAGGGATAATAGATTCATATTGTTTGCCCAGGGATAATAGATTCATATTGTTTGCCCAGGGATAATATATTCCTATTGTTTGCCCAGGTATAATAGATTCATATTGTTTGCCAAGGTATAATAGATTCATATTGTTTGCCCAGGTATAATAGATTCATATTGTTTGCCCAGGGATAATAGATTCATATTGTTTGCCCAGGGATAATAGATTCATATTGTTTGCCCAGGGATAATAGATTCCTATTGTTTGCCCAGGGATAATAGATTCCTATTGTTTGCCCAGGGATAATAGATTCGTATTGTTTGCCCAGGGATAATAGATTCATATTGTTTGTTTTCAATTTCTTAACCGTCATTCTAATTTCTGAACTAACATCCTTTGACTGATAGTGCTTGACCTTTTAAATTCTTTATCAGTCACTTGAAAACAAACAGAATTACAGATACAGATAAAACATTCATGACGAACACTTCAGATGTGCAGACTAAGTGTTTAAACCATTAGACATATTTAAAAGAAGAAACATTATAAATGTATACAGTATTAAGCTTTCGATTTTCTAAGTAAATGAAATAATCTGGATTTGCATTTTAACAAGGATTAACATATTAGTCCACTTTTTTGTTATTCAATTGAAACTGAACTGGACAATACAAAATTCGGGTAAATATGCCATGTATGTCGAGGTTTGGTTTTTTCTTGATATTAAACCGGAAATGGCGAAATGGTTGATAGTTGAATATGCCATGTGTGTCGAGGTTTGGTTTTTTCTTTATATTAAACCGGAAATGGCGTAATGAGTTAGTGATCTGGTTGTAGGATGTGAAGTGATTGGTTACAACTGATATCATCACTCCCTGGAGACTGTACAACTAAAATTTCTTTCACCTTTGTGTTAGCAGACTTTATAGGCAGACAGACACAGACAGAAGACATATTACAAACTAATATATGATAAATAGATAGATAGATAGATTTGATTAGATTAGATTAGATTAGATAGATAGATAGAACGATAGAACGATAGATAGATAGATAGATAGATAGATAGATAGATAGATAGATAGATAGATAGATAGATAGATAGATAGATAGATAGATAGATAGATAGATAGATAGATAGATAGATAGATAGATAGATAGATAGATAGATAGATTTTCTGATAAGATTACATTATGTATTATTTCTTCGAAACATATTTTATATCTTTAGATCAACGCTTCTCAAACTCGTGGTGGCGACACGTTTCATGTTGGGCGCTACACGATTTAAATTTATTATACTAATATCGAGACTCAATAAATATAAGTACAGTCCTTGTTTCTCTACATGTTACAAAAATAAATATAAGTACAGATTTTGTTTCTCTACATGTTACAAAAATAAATATATGTACAGTCCATGTTTCTCTACATGTTACAAAAATAAATATATGTACAGTCCTTGTTTCTCTACATGTTACAAAAATAAATATATGTACAGTCCTTGTTTCTCTACATGTTACAAAAATAAATATGTGTACAGTCCTTGTTTCTCTACATGTTACAAAAATAAATATAAGTACAGATTTTGTTTCTCTACATGTTACAAAAATAAATATATGTACAGTCCATGTTTCTCTACATGTTACAAAAATAAATATATGTACAGTCCTTGTTTCTCTACATGTTACAAAAAATAAATATATGTACAGTCCTTGTTTCTCTACATGTTACAAAAATAAATATATGTACAGTCCTTGTTTCTCTACATGTTACAAAAATAAATATAAGTACAGATTTTGTTTCTCTACATGTTAAAAAAAATAAATATATGTACAGTCCTTGTTTCTCTACATGTTACAAAAATAAATATAAGTACAGATTTTGTTTCTCTACATGTTACAAAAATAAATATAAGTACAGTCCATGTTTCTCCATATGTTACAAAATGTACGCTTGTAAATCTACAAAAGTAAAAAGTGAGAATCTATGTGTACAATTAACGGCGCTTTTATTCATTCTTTTAATATTAGTTTTTTTCTATACTTGTTGGTTTCGAAATTAAAACTGTTGTTATAAAGGGTCCCGAAGTGAAACAATTAGAGAACCACTTCTTTAGATCCTATATATTTAATCATAGGCATAATGAATCATGAAGTCTGTCTGTTCAGTAATTACAGCTATTTCTATTCTAACCACAATACGTCTCCGTAAATATAGGTTACTCTCCAGCTATAAAACTTGATGTTGTAATCTGTTTTCAAAGTCCTACACCATGCACACAAGAATCAATATTTTAAAACCCGACACATTCCAAGTTCCTATTGTTGTGAAGTGTTACAATTTGGTGACGCTGTCCTCATCTGACTTGCTTTGTTGACTACATGTCCCTCGTTTACCTTCAGTGATGATACAATTCGCTTTTAGTTCACATTTGTAATACAGTAGATTTTATTTCAAAGCTCATTGAGATGATACTTAAAATCTCTAAAGTCAGTGACACAGTCGGTAAATTAACAATCAGTGATGCATAAGCAGGGGCGTAGTGAGGTGTGGGTAGGGGGCACAAAAGGGGCGCGAAATGGTATATTTTACGTATAATATTATATGTGGTTTTCGAATGGGGAGGGCGGCGCTAAAAAGGTATTGTGCCCCGGGCGCGAGTAAAGCTCGCTATGCCACTGTGCATTAGGTCTTTCTTTCTGAATAAGTGATAGCACATGTCTTGTTTTTCACAATCAGTGATAGACTTTACTGTTATAAACATTTCCCAATAAGTGATACATTTCAAACTACAGCCGTTAGTTTACAAAAAAATTAGAGAAACGATAAGGAAAATAAATATGGCTTTCTGCCCGAGAACATTTTTTTTTTTTCATTTTGTAACCCTAACGGCTTCATCTTCATTTGTTTAGTTGGTTATTGTATTTTTCTGTTAATCATCTTTTATGCATAACACAGGTTAACGGCCATCTTCGATTCTAATCTTAAAGTAAATTGATGTTTGCTAGTTCAAATTCGCTCGAAGGCTCCCCTTGGAGGAAAGTGTCAGGTTTAATAAAGAAAAAACACGTGAAATGAGGGAGGTTTTTATTGTTTATTTATTGTTTATTTATTGTTTATTTATTGTTTATTTATTGTTTATGTCTTGTGCGAAAGGGGGTGGGAGTTGTGTGGGGGTGAGGGTGTGACAAACTGACACCAAGTTTTGAATTCTTTTTTAATGTCTCCGAAAAATTAAACCCAATAAAAATATACAGTAAAATATGATTTTTTCCCCAACTTCTGTGTATTTTTCAATGTTCGTCGATCTTAAAACAAAGATATTTTGATGGTTAGTTATCAATCACATTATCTGTGTTTGTGGGATATTTAATAGTTAGTTATTAATCAAAGTATATGTGTTTGTGGGATATTTAATAGTTAGTTATTAATCAAAGTATCTGTGATCGTGGGATATTTAATAGTAAGTTATCAATCAAAGTATATGTGTTTGTGAGAGATAGTTATCAATAGTATTATTTGGGCTTCAAGATTGTTAAGCCATTAAATTCAATTGTCATTTTACCCTCCCCTCTAGTCAGCATCTACCATTAAAAGTTATTGTATTGATAAGTGTTATATTTATATTTCGTCATTTCTAAATCTGTGGTGTCTTATTCCCATTATATATGGTGGTACCATATGTTCATCATTTAACTTTGAAGTCAGTATATATATATATATATATATATATATATATATATATACATTGACGGGTCATCTACCATTGATGTAGTCGTATAGGTGTAAACCAATTTTTTTTAAAAAACCTATTAAAAAAGCGTTTCTTTGAATTCAATTTGAGCTCTTTGTTCAGACCAGTGACGTAACTAATCGGGGCACATATGTACAGTCCGCTCTGGACGGCACTTGCCTTCCTACCAGCAAGAGGCGGCATTTTCACCTGGTTTTGTACATATTTTATGGGCAGTATTTCCATTTTCGTTGTTCGTCCCAAGCGACACTAAAGGTACGAATCCACCAAGACGAAATTCCGGTATCTAAGGGTATTGCGGCTTCCCGTCTCCGTTTCGCTGCAATGATATTCTAATGAGAACATGGACACCAGTCAGGATTTCCGCTGCTGAGCAGCGAATTTTTTCAGTTTCGATGCTTGGAGAGTTTTTTTTTTTCCGGAGAGCTACATTTTCCTTTAGGATAAACAAACAAAATGGCTGCTTAGAAACGTCGATTCGAATAGAAAAAAAAATGATTTAAATTAGTGTATATTCATTGAAAAAAAAAAAAGAGAATTTTGACAGAAAAACATGAATTACTAAAGTTTTGGCCGGCAACAGTCTTTGTATATGAATTTCTGAACGGAAAATATATATCGTTTACCTATATATTCTACAAATGAAATTTCTTTCGATCGTTGTCTGAAAACATAAATACTATTCAATAAATGTTTGGCTGATCATGAAAACGAAAAAAAAAAATGAACGGCTACTGATCAAATAAAAAGTTAAAAAAAAACAGCAGTTTTATATATCCATCTAGACAAGTTATTTGTAATAAGCATTTTCTGCTTTTTAAAGTATTGTCGTTTTTAATCTTTTTTTTTGTTCACTAGCAGGAAGAAAGTGCTAAGTAATTATATAAAATCTTTTTTTTTTTTCGGTGAGTGTTTCGGCACTCACCGTTTCGTTCCATTTTATTGCTAAGTGGAAACTTCCGCACGGAACCTTCTGCGCGGAACTTTCCGCGCGAAAGTGTTTCGTCTTGGTGGATTCGTACCTTAATCCCAGTTAAGCCAATGATTCAGATTAATGTATTAATTAATTTTGCGGGAAGGGATTGATAAAAAATTAGAACAGAAAGTACTTTTATAAATTAAAAAAAAAATTCTTAATGAAACTTTTTATTTTATTTCGAACAGGATACTATCCCTGGGGGGGGTGTTCAGACATACCCCCCCCTCCATCCCCCAGGCCAAGTAATTTTTATCAGATTATAAAAAGCGACTCAGATTGTTATTTTTTACACATGAATAGATTTTTTCAACACAGGTCGATGTACGTTGTGTGAATGTAATGATTGTGTCATGTGAGTGTAACAACTGTGTTGTGTGAATGTAATGAGTGAATGTAATGAGTGTGTCATGTGAGTGTAACAAGTGTGTTTTGTAAATGTAATGAGTGAATGTAATGAGTGTGTCATGTGAGTGTAACTAGTGTGTTGTGTGAATGTAATGAGTGTGTTATGTGAGTGCAACGAGTGTGTTGTTTGAATGTAATGAGTGTGTCATGTGAGTGTAACAAATGTGTTGTTTGAATGTAATGAGTGAATGTAATGAGTGTGTCATGTGAGTGTAACTATTGTGTTGTTTGAATGTAATGAGTGTGTTATGTGAGTGTAACAAGTGTGTTGTTTGAATGTAATGAGTGTGTTATGTGAGTGTAACAAGTGTGTTGTGTGAATGTAATGAGTTTGTCAAGTGAGTGTAACACGTGTGTTGTGTGAATGTAATGAGTGTGTCATGTGAGTGTAACAAGTGTGTTGTTTTAATGTAATGAGTGTGTTATGTGAGTGTAACAAGTGTGTTGTGTGAATGTAATGAGTGTGTCATGGGAGTGTAACAAGTGTGTTGTGTGAATGTAATGAGTGTGTTATGTGAGTGTAACACTCACTCCTCGTCCCTAATTGTAATAATACATTTCCGTGTCACTTCACTTACAGTGATGAATTAATAAATCACCAACATGTCCGATGTTTTTAATCTGAGTTAACGAATGAGTGAATCTGTCATTTAACCATGTCACAAATGTAAGATACATATG
Source organism: Bulinus truncatus (assembly GCA_021962125.1). Lineage (NCBI taxonomy): Eukaryota > Metazoa > Mollusca > Gastropoda > Planorbidae > Bulinus > Bulinus truncatus. Next base: position 331,137 of record JAGDYQ010000056.1, read on the forward strand.
TAGAATAGTATATAATTTCTCAGCTTAAAACTATATTTAGCGCCAAGTTGACATTTCTTTTTTAAATATAGTCCACGGACATGTCCTCTATCGGTAGACTGCGATTGGTACGCTTCGAAAAAAAATTTTCCCTGGGGGATTTCCACATCTGACCCCACTGGTGTAATGAAGCCCCCATGTAGAAATCTTTTCTCTGTTTTGTTTTACTGTAAGGGGCGAGATAAATATCTGGTTTACGTGTTTGATTTAAAATATGGTGTTACTATTTTAAGATACATTAGCAGACGATGTGACAGACTTATGGGAATAGCCTTTAAGTTGTAAAAGGAAAAAAAATGTTAAGAAATATGGTTGTTATATAACAACTGAACTATAAGAAATATGGTTGTTATATAACAACTGAACTAGAAGAAATATGGTTGTTTTATTTCAACTCAACGATAAGAAATATGGTTGGTATATGTCAACTATAGACAAATGTTGCTCTTTGGTGAGACTCTGCAGATTTCACTGAATCCTGAGCCCCCCCCCCTACCCCTTCAACAGATTTTGACAACATTGTTTTGCACTAAACATTTTTAAACAAAATAGAATTTAGTTTTACTCATCCTGGCAATTTATAGTGTACAACAAAATGTGTGAGACTATCAACTACCACAGGTGTGGCCAACAATGTAATATCTGGCCAACAATGGTATGTATATCTGGCCAACTATGTTATATCTGGCCAACAATGGTATATCTGGCCAACTGTGTTATATCTGGCAAACAATGTTATATCTGGCCAACAATGGTATATCTGGCCAATAATGTTATATCTGGCCAACTATATTATATCTGGCCAACAATGGTATATCTGGCCAACTGTGTTATATCTGGCCAACAATGTTATACCTTGCTAACAATGGCTAACAATAAAACACAAAGTTTAGCTTTCGATTAATGTATTTTTTTTTTAATTTTTTTACGTGATTTAAGTTTAAATAATTTCTTTTAAAGTTTTATATTATTTATGTAATAGTTATATTCCAAATTTAATTCAATTAGACCATTAGGATCTTTTGTTAATAAAATATTCGTTGTGGTGAGTGAAGTGTGGGAGAGGAAGGGGGAGATGGGGTTAATATTTGAATAAAAAGATTTTTTCAAAAACTTTTAGATCATACCCAAACATTTATAACTTTTATTTTTTTTTTCTGTTTTTAATCCAGAAAATGAAAGCGATAAAAAATTACTCTTAATTAATGAACTTCGGACAAACTTTTGATAATCGTAAACTTAAGTTTGGCTAGTCTGTTTAATTATGTATCTATTCTGCCGCGGGATGTGTGTGTGAAATGGGAATCAGCCAATGGCCACGTCTGCAGCTGTTTAATATTGGCGGGGGATGTAAACAGCTGAAATCAGATCAAAGCTCGAGGTCACCGGGTCACTGTAGTGACGGTGTAGTCTGTATTTATTTAATGGGGTCATAATGATCCGAGCGTCAACAATTTAAAAATGGATGACGAAGAAAATTAATGAGGTCAGAAAGGGAAGACAACTGTTCACTCAGTATAAAAAAAAAACATCAACATTAATTGAGATCGATGAGGTAATTTACAATTATCCTGAAAGTGAGATGTGGCCTATTTTAATACAGTATAACCAGGAACCATGTTCTCTTTAGTTTATCAAACATCATGTGCTACAGAAGATACCTTTATGGACGAGTGGTCGTGTGACAAAGCACTCGACTGCCGACTTGAGGGTCCCTGGTTCGATCCCCGGTGAGGGACCAATGGATATTTCAGGTCATGGCTAAAGTCCCCGCTCTATCTCCCGTGGTACCTCCATGGCCATTGCACTATCGGCTGTGGTGGGATGAAAGAAGGGCACCATAAAAAAACCGTCCCACTGGTGATTTATAGGATCTAAGAGATTTCATCTCATCCTTACTGGGACATCATACAAACATGGAAGATACAGGAAGCACAATTTAAGAATGAAATTTTTAATCTCCTGAATAACACTAAAAAAAGTTCTCAAAGTGGTGACTCGCTTGGGGGGGTAAAGGGCGGGGGTCAAGGGCGAATTTCATGTCGTGAGAAAGCTTAAATTTGAAATTAAAGAATCGAAAATCTATACATGTATATGCCTAAGATTTCTCAGGTTTTTTTGTTTTTTTTTTCTTTTATCGTAGTTGAAGGTGGGCCTCGAAGGTGAAAAATAAAATTAATTCAACGGTGAGTCGTGAAATGTTAACGTTTGAGAATCACTTTACTGACATAGTAAACAAACCGTGCGTACGCCTGTAGTGCATCATAGGGTGCGCGCTCTTAGCGAAATGTATGCGCGCCTCCCGGGACTTTCCTGCAAACTATTCTCCATTCCCCGTACTATCCGGTTTAGTTGAACGATAATCATCCGTTACACAGTGAGTTATAAATCAGAATGGAGATAATGAACCGAATGTTCCTATTGGTTGTTGTTGTTTGCTCCCAGTGCTGAACCTTCACTTAGAGATAATTATACACAATATAGCTCAACTCTGAGGTTATCAGCATTAGGTCATTGTGACATATCGGTCAATTTATTTCTCGTGTAGGGTCAATGAGACCCGCAGCTTTGTCTTTATTTAGAAACATTTAAAGTACTGGATATAGTCATACTATAGTCACGTGACATAATAGACTGGATATAGTCACACTATAGTCACGTGACATAATAGACTGGATATAGTCATACTATAGTCACATGAAATAATAGACTGGATATAGTCATACTATAGTCACATGAAATTATAGACTGGATATATTCATACTATAGTCACGTGACATAATAGACTGGATATAGTCATACTATAGTCACGTGACATAATAGACTGGATATCGTCATACTATAGTCACGTGAAATAATAGACTGGATATAGTCATACTATAGTCACGTGACATAATAGTCTGGATATAGTCATACTATAGTCACGTGACATAATAGACTGGATATAGTCATACTATAATCACGTGACATAATAGACTGGATATAGTCATACTTTTGTCACGTGACATAATAGACTGGATATAACCATACCATAGTCACATGAAATAACAGACTAGATATATTAATACTATAGTCACATTAAAAAATATACTGGATATAGTCGTACTATAGACACTTGAAATAATATACATTAAATGTGTGAATGAACGGAGAGGAGGTGATAGTGGACCAGATCACACTGACTGAGGTGATGGTAAACCAGATCACACTGACTGAGGTGATGGTAAACCAGATCACACTGACTGAGGTGATGGTAAACCAGATCACACTGACTGAGGTGATGGTAAACCAGATCACACAGGGTCAGATGATGGTGGACCAGGTCACACAGCTTCATTTGATGATCAGTGGATCCTTGTCGACCCATGTCTGGTCAAACATTATTTATCTACCCGGATTTCACTCAAAACATGCTCATTTTCTTAATTGCGATGTTTAGTTTCAAGGCAAGTCTGTCGCGTGGGTGCAAATTTTGTTTCCCGACTCTCTCCCCTCCACCTGTTCATCCGATTAGATAGCAAGTAGATGATACAATCAATTGATTGCTGTTGTATAAATATATTCTTTAAAGACACGTTACATACAGATGTTCCATGTAGATGTTCCATGTAGATGTTCTATGTAGATGATTGTGGTCTTCACTTATATATAGATATATACAGAGTGGGCCAAAAAAAATGAGAACGTTGCGTAGACGGTAATATAATTATATCAAAGTTTGTTTAGCTGTAAGCTTAGAAAAAATTTTTGATAAGCAGGGAGGACACACTGAACAGGATTTCTGATTGGTTAAACACTTTGCAAACAAAATTACATGAAACAATACAATTAATTAAATTATATTTTTAAATAATTCGTATGTTGTATGAAGTTCTCACTTTTTTTGTCCCACCATATATCCTTATTTACGTCGGGAGTGGAGATCAGTTTTTGATGACGTCATACAGCTGTGTAACTGTCAACTCTGGAGCTAATCTAGAGACGAACGTTAAAAAAAAAAACTGTAACATCGAGTTTCGGCGTTCGGGTGTTTTATTGTAATGACACCATTGGTGGTTTACGTTTGGTGTGTTACTAAATGTGTATAATGATTCTCCTTAATTGTATATGTATCTATAATGGCAATAACGTTATTGCAATGGCGTTAGATGACTAATTATTAAAGCTTACTTTGTGTAATACTTAATCTCTAAATGATTAAGAGTTGTTTTATTTTATGTTTTTTATTTTTAATCAATAGTTCACTACATGTAAAGATTATTAAACCGGTAATGACAAATATGATTGGAAGACGGTTTAGGTTTTAGTTTTAGAAAACAAGCGATATTTATATTGAAGTCAGAAAATCAATGCAAGGGGATTTTGTCACGGCAAAAATAAAAGGTATGTTTGAGGTAGGGCAAGTATGTGTAGAGAGAGATAAATGTGGTGAGATATATGTGCTGAGATATTTGTGGTGAGAAACTTAATATTTATGAGATAGGGCAAGTATGTGTAGAGAGAGATACATGTGGTGAGATATATGTGCTGGAATATATGTGCTGGAATATATGTGCTGGGATATATGTGCTGGGATATATGTGGTGAGAAACTTATGAGTACGACTGTGGACGTCACAATCAAAATATTGTTTATTTATCTTCATTTATATGTCGTGCTATTTGTTTATAAATTATATCATCGCCTGTCTGCATACTTTGTTAAATACTTTTTTGTGACAACATACAATGAAACACGTCTTTAATGAACACAGGTTGAAATTGTCCATTGCTTAATACAACATAGTTATTATATCAATATTTTTTTTTATTTGAATGTATATTTGAAAGACTGATTGTCTTAACAACAACAACAACATGGGCTCGACCAGGGGTGGGCAAACTTTGTTGATTCGCGGGCCACATTGGACTCATTCTTTTGGACAGTCGGGCTGGAAAAAAGAGTGATGGATGGACGGAGTGTTGACATGAACGGATACACAGTAAAGGTCAATGTCATATAAACAGTAAAGGTCAGTGTCATGGCATAAAAGGCGAGTGTTGTGCTCCACTCTGAAACAAGTCCTTCAGGTCGGATATTGACCGCAGGGCGAAGTATAAGTTATGAATGCCAGTGTCTCGGTAATACCTCATTGAATCACAACTGTTTATTAGAGTTACATAAATCTAATACATAATCAGCTAGCCCAGTGGTCGGCAAAGTGCGGCTCCCGAGCCGCATGTGGCTCTTTGGCTCCTTAAGTGCGGCTCTGGCATTTAGTTTTATTTAGTATACAACTTATTTAGTGTACTACTTATTTAGTATAATAAAAGAAGATTTGGCTCCCAATATTTTTTTCAAATTGTTGTAATGTTCATATTTGGCTCATTGGCTGATAAGTTTGCCGACCACTGGTCTAGCCTGGCGTACGTACGTGTGTATAACTTCCGCGGCTAAAAATAGACTGGGGAATTTGTAAAGATGGTCAAAGGGATACCACTCAATTATAAAGAGTCACTCGCCGGTTCGGGTACCGGGCCTTTGATCTAGTGCAAGGGGCCGGCAACCTTTTGAGACGGAAGAGCCAAAAGTTATAATTTACAATTTTCTCAGTTTTTAAAGAGCCACTAAAATTGTTGTTTCAATATTATGATATTTGATTAGGCAGATATTTGAAATCGAAAGTGCCGCAACTTGACATCGAAAGAGCCGCATGCGGCTCGCGAGCCGTAGGTGGCCGACCCCTGATCTAGTGTCTCATAAATGCGTGTATATTTAGATATATATCATGAAAATGTACTTAGTTTGGTTATCTTGAATAATTTCATCAATTAAGGGTTAGGTAAAACTAAGCGTGTACATTTCGAATTGATAACATCTATTAACGTTTAACTCAAATTATTATCTAGATAAAGATTTAATATTTCCATTCGGGGAAGTAAACTAAATCCCCCAAAAAGATAATGTAAAATTAAAACATAAATTCCACATCCAGAGTGTGTTTTATTTCTTGACAAACTAATAATAGAAAGTAAAAACGAATAAAGATGAATAAATATGCCGTTGCAATCTCTTGTATAATGCACATTTTATTAAGTGAGTGATTTAGAGTATGCGATGTAATTCAATCTTAGTGTCCCGAGGTGAATATTAAGCGACGTCTGTATGGTTATAAAGGTTTAATTTTTGCTGTGCATTTTGAACTTTTCTTTTCTTGGTAAGATTTTTTTGTTCGTATAGCTTTATTATTAATGTATGATTTTTGTTAAAATATTTTTTGTTTATTATAGTTTCTTGTTCCATTTATATAAAAAACAGTTGCCGGTTTTAAGATGATAGGGAAACTATAAATGCCCAGCTATCTGTCAGGCATATGACATCCTCTACCCACAGTCGTGTTTATGTACTCAGGGGTCCCTGCAGCCCCATAGTGTGGAAATTCTACAGCAGGGGGCCAGGCATTCTACAGCATGGGCCAGGCATTCTACAGCAGGGGCCAGGCAAAAGCATGGGGGGGCAGGAAATAAATTTTACTAAGTAGAGCAAACAAAGCAGAGGGGGCCAGACAAATCGCAGGGGGGCGGCCCCCTGCCCCCCTCACGCTACGGGCCTGGGTCCCTGGCATAGATTTCCAAACATTGTGGGGGGCTTTGGTAAAACAGAAACATGGTAAACATGAATTATAAACGTGTGGGTGAAAACATACAATTTTATTTATTTATATTTATCACTTAATGCTAAGACATATTTAGTTCAGTATATTGTATTCAACCATGTGTTTTATATAAGTAATAATCATTTATATAAACCAGAAGTTTACTTATATATAAATACATGTTGAATTGTTTATACCGAAAATGTTTTTTTTAAGGGTTTATATTGGGGGTTGGGGGGGGGGGGCACGGCCGCTTTATCATATAGGCACAGTAGGCACTGTCGCTAGGGCCTACGGACTTTTCAAGGGCCTACGAAAGCCAGAATCGCAAATAAGTGCCGGTGCATTCTTGAAAAATATTAAAAAATGAGATCCGGGAGAGCCTACGACTTTGAAAGTGCCTAGGGCCTACGATGACCTTAAAACGTTCCTGGGGGTGGGGGGGGATTAGTCAACGATACTTATCAGAGTTAGGATCAAGTAATTAGTTACCGATAAATAAACAAATTATGGTTGTAATAACCCTGTAAGTATTTTATGTGAATGTGAATGTGTTAGCTGACTCAAAATGTGGGGCTAATTGTGTCTGCAATAATAAAGACAGAAACCATTCGTATATAAAAAAAAAACTCTCAAAGTAAATTGTTAATATGTGAATTAGTTATGTCGGTGTTCCAGCCGTGATCAAGATTTGAGCCGCTGACAACTAAAATAAATCCCTTTAGCATTTATACAATATTTGGACATCTGTTAATCTTTTTGAACTTGATAAGTATCGATACGTGTCCTATCAAATATCATTTTAGAACTTGTTAAGTATCGATACGTGTCCTATCAAATATCTTTTTAGAACTTGTTAAGTATTGATACGTGTCTTTTCAAATATCTTTTTAGAACATGTTAAGTATCGATACGTGTCCTATCAAACATCTCTTTAGAACTTGTTAAGTACCGATACGTGTCATATCAAAGATTGCGATATTTCTATATTTCAATTATAATTTCAAACAATTGCAAATGATTTCAAGATCATGCGCCATTTTCTTGTTACCAAATAAGTAGATCACGTCCTAGCGTACTGTACTTATTTGAATACAGAGGCGTAGCTAGGAGGGGGGCGGGGGTTCATATGTCCCCGGGCGCCGAGGTTCAGGGGCGCCAAATGGTATATTTTACATATAATATTATATGGTTTTCAAATGGGAGGGGGCGCTAAAAAAAGGTATTAAAAAGGTAATAGCCCCGGGCGCAAGTTGCCTTTCCCCCACCCCTCGCTACGCCTCTGTTTGAATAAGATTTAAAAAAAAAAACTGCGTATACAAACTGTTATTCCAATTAGTGGTTGGCCAGATAATTCTATAATCAAAACTGATAAACCACGTTTCTCTCACTCTTTTGGAGTCCGGTCTAATTCTTTTTAATTAGATCTACAGTCACTGTGATAGCAGGTGAGCTTTGAGGGAGGCGGGGGGGGGGGAATAGAGAGTGGGAAGGTGAGAGGGGGGAAGTGGGTTTAAGTCCCTTCTTTAGTCTGACAACCCCCTCTTGACGCCACCTCCCTTCCCCCCTAGATACTAGTCAATGTGACAGAGTGATTGTCAAATGTCACATGTTATTTTGTTTTCGTTCTCCATGGCAGTTGATGACATAGATAATGTAGGGATATAACAGAGATAATGCAGGGATAAAACATAGACGATACAAAGATAATACAGAGATAATACAGGGATAAATACAGAGATAATACAGGGATAATATTGGGATAATACTGGGATAATACAAGGATAGTACAGAGATAATAAAGGGATAATAAGAGATAATACAGAGATAATACAGGCATAATATAGGGATAATACAGAGATAATACAGAGATGATATAGTGATAATACAGGGATAATATAAGGATAATACAGAGATATTACAGGGATAATAGAGATAACAATAACATGCTGAAAAAAGTCAATGAAACTATAAATTAGAGGTGTACCGATTAATCGGTTGGCCGATTAATCGGCCGATTATCGGCCGATTTGCCGATTATCGGTATCGGCCGATTACCTAGCGGCACAATCGGTATCGGCCGATAATCGGCCGGCACCGATTATCGGCCGACTACCTAGAAATTTGCATAAAACAAACCAAAAAATCAATTTATTATTATAATAAATTACTAAACGAAAATTTCATTCTCTCAGTCTCACTCTCATTCATGTGATTTGTCGACTCATTAGTGTAACTGTAAGTAGGCCTAACAAATAACAATAACTTAACTTTATTATTATTGACTCAATTACTCAACAATGCAAATTCAATTCACGATACATTATTAAATTTAATGTAATTAATAAATTAAGTTTCAGTTTCAATTTTGATTATTTCATTTTCATTTAATTATAATTAATATATGTTGCAAACTTACTATCATGGCTATAAAAATAAATTCATTTACCTGAGTAACATCCTCAATGGGCTGAAGAGCGACAATTGTTTTATCAATCAATTCCCACTGAGATACTGTGGGCAGATTGACGTCATACTGGCCGCCGTATGACGTCAATGCCAGTCGTTGCTCTCGCAGACGAACCAGCATGTGGAAAGTGCTGTTCCACCTTGTTGGTTCGTCCTGGATAAGACGATGTTCAGGCAACTTATGCACCTTCTGGAATTCCACCAACCGGTTGTATGCCAAGGTTGAATGCTTGAAATGTCCAACAATGCGTCGACCAAGCGCTATTACGTTCTCTACTCCTTTGTGTGATTCCAAAGCATCTTTTACTGCAAGTTGGGCCATACAACCAGTATGTGGCAAGTCTGCAACTCTCATTGCCTTGATCATGGCAGCAGCATTGTCACGCAAGACGTATTGAACACGATCTTTACGCAGATTCCAACAATCGAGCATATCAGTCACAACTTTCGCCAAGTAGTCCCCTGTGTGTCGTTCCTCCAGATTTCGGGCATGCAGCATGGCGTGGCATCGGTTGAATTTCTCATCAATCCAGTGAGCTGTCAAGCTAAGCAAAGCAACGCCCGGCGCACTGTCAGCAGACTACTCGTCGGTTGTTAATGCGATGAACTCACATGATGGGGGGACGAGGGCTTTACCAACATTCACACGGAGATGGTTGTACATTTCAGTGAGCAAAGTTGAACTAAAGTACTTGCGGCTGGGCAAAACATACTTCGGCGCAACAAGCTTCATCAACCGTTTAAATCCTTCATCCTCAACGATACTGAAAGGTTGACAATCCAGTGCCATCATCGCGCCAATTGCAGTTGAGATCGACTTAGCCCTCGGATGGTCCACTGGCCAGGCCTCAGCCATGCCATAACACTGGGCCAAAGTAGGCTGAACAACACACTCACCAACAGTTGAACTTGAAGTGGATCCCTTATAGAAATAGAATTCGGCATCGCAACTGCTGATTCTTTAGATTTGTTCAGTTCAAACTCATGGTACAGCACAGTGTGTTGCGATCGTAGGTGACTAATCATATTTGTCGTAGTAAAATTTTTTGCGGTTGTACCGCCTCTTGATATTTTCGCATTACACTCATTGCACACTACTTTTGTTGCATCAACATTATCAATTTTGAAATATTTCCACACTTTACTTTTATTTGTAGCCATTTCTAAAGTTCGAACAAACTTTTATTCCAAATTATAGAGCAGACGGTCACTCATTACGGCGATCCTCGCTGCTAAAAATAGATTTTTTTTTTTAAAATGGCCGATTTTTCAAAAATGGTATATTCCATTAGAACGATATCTTAGTTATCGTTTTGTAAAGTCAGAAACTAACATTTGTATCATTATTATATTGAAAATAATTAATATTGGGGGTGGGGGTCTGTGTTTTTTCGCGTAAACTTTACAAAAATGACAATTTTCAACTTTCGGTACTATGAGAAATAACCTGTCTAACCTAGTCGCAAATGGTATCGCCTGAATCGTCAAAATGTGTAGATTATTGCTAATGACGTTTTGACCTAAATACCAAGACAGTCAAGGAAAGGCCTTGAACTGGGTGTGTATTACACATCACACATCATCACAAGAGCATCCGTGCGATTTGATTGGTTGATAGGTCTTGTTGCCGGGTTACAATTGTTTATTATCCCATAACCACACACGACAGATATAAACTATAAAGTTATTTTACGGTCAATTCAACTGTTTATCTGCTAAATATAAGCAAATTATTTAAAATAGTACTGAATCTGTGTTGTTTTTGAAAGAAATTATCATTTCTTTTATCCATTTTGGATGGATATCGCAAATGAAGTTTCTTTTCTTTTTCGTTATTTCTCTTACTATTAGTATTACTATTTTTTCAAAACAATGCAATACATACTAGAACATGTACATGTGTAGTGAAAGGTCAAATAGTGCCATCATAGAAACACAGCTGGTTCACAGCACACAGTATATAATTTTGCATAATACCATTAGGCCTAGCATACAACTGGTTCACATACTGACCAGAGCTGGTGGTTATGTAACATTAGACATCAGTCTTCCCTGGCTGTGTTACATAACACCAGACACCAGTCTTCACTGGCTGTAGTTTTGTGTATCACTGCATTCTAATTAGGTCAAGGCGACAGTGATAGTATGTGTGTGTTCTGTTCATTCATAAGTAGCTAAATGGAATGCAGACATTTTTTTTATTATTATGAAATGTTTTTTGATAGTTTTAGACATTTTATCAAACTAAAATTCCTTTTATACAAGAAAAAAAGAATAATAGGTCTACAAGAAAACAACATGTTTTTGGATCATTATTAACAGACAAAACTCAAGGATACAATGACTGGAGATGTATTTTTCTATATATGGCATATGTTCATTATATAGGGTGTGTAACTAATAACAAGTCAGTTTTTTTTCTGACATTAATTTCAGCTGAAAAATGATTCACTTTCATTCCTCTGATGTTAATAAACAAATTTTAATCATTAAATACCTTTCAAAGAGGTTCAATTTTTTTTTCTCGACGTTTTAAAGTGTTTTTTGTGTTTTTCTCAAAATTAAGTTTTTAAAATTTTCAACGCACACTTTTTAAAATTTTACCAAAACTTCTAAAGATAGAAGCATCAAATTTTGTTTGATTGTTCTTCAACATATTGTTTATATTTCCTCAATTTTGTTTTTCGAAAAAGTGTTTTGAACTTTTTTAATCTTTTTTTTTCTAACCTACCCCCCATAAAATTCACGTTTTTACATAGGCCCTTAGTAAATAATTTTTATTTTTTTTATTTTTTAATATTTCAAAAAACAAAATTTAGCGATTGTTGGAAACATATCTGTTTATCTATGTACAAAATATCTTTCTTAAATAAGCAATACTTTTTGAGATTTTTCACTTTGAAAAAATGTCAAGAAAGTAGACTTTTTACCTAAAAAAGTCCAAAAAAATTTTTTTTTGACAATTTGAAAATTCTGTTGGTCTTCTATTGGCCACTTGATTGTGTGTGCCAAAAATGGTTAGTGTACGTCAATAAAAAATATACCAAGATGGCGGCACTAGAGGACTACCTTAACTCAGGATACACACATGGAGTATAGTGATGCTACGATTATCGAATTTTCGATTCGATTTCGATTCGATTTCGATTATCGAAATCGAATCGATTTGACTTTTGAATTCGATTTTGATTTCGATTAAAAATTATTTGCTAAAGTATGGAATTTGAGAAAGATAATCATCGTTTTTCACTTTGAAATACCGCTGAGCGAGTTAGCGGAAGTACCTTTGTTTGTTTATCATACTTTATCTGATGCGCAGAATATTAAACACCCAAATTTTATAGCGCCACACTTATCGGCAATGATAAATAAAGTAAAAGTGCGTAAATAAAGTGCGTCGGCGATGGTAAATGGTTCTGCCTACATTCGAAATTTGTGATTATGTGCCGATGTGTCTACTGTTTACATTTGACTTAAGTTTAATGTTCATTGTTCGAAAAAATACGGAACGCTTTATGGTCTGTGTGAAATATATTGGAGGAGTTATTTCAGATGTTTACGATTTTGTGAGATTTTTACAATTGATAATAAAAAGTTATAAATCATGTCATGTTGTTTTTTTTATTAATTACAGGAATACGATAATTAATCTTAGCCATGGTATATAAGTGTCGCGTGTAAAATAATTAAATAATTAATTGCGTTTTCCGATCTACAAAAATCTATATAATATCTATATCTAATTTTATTCATCTTGTTATCATTGACTTTTTATATCGAAATCGAAATCGTTTTTTTTCTGAGGAAATTAATCGAAATCGAAATCGATTTGATTTTTCATAATCGAAACATCACTAATGGAGTATTTTCGACTTCCGCTGAAGAACTGTGGGTGTTACCACTCAACAAATAATTGAAAACCCATTAATCGGTATCGGCCGATTGTTCGGTGCCGATAATCGGCCGGCCTATAATCGGCCAAAACGATATCGGTACACCTCTACTATAAATATAATTCATTTCGTTACATTTTATGTTAAGTCATTTAATTTTCAACTCTCTCTCTCCTTCTCTCTCTCTCTCTCTCTCTCCCTCCCTCTCTCTCTCTCTCTCTCTCTCTCTCTCTCTCTCTCTCTCTCTCTCTCGTCAATTTCTCGTTTCCGTCTTTCTTACTCTCCCTATTTTATTTTTATTTCATTTTCTGTCTTTTATCTATTTCTCTCTCTTTATCTTGCTTTCAGTGTGCGTGCGTGTGTGTGTGCTTACTTCATTTACTTACGTTATATTTCTTTCTTTCTATATCACATTCATTATTATTTTTCTTACTGTTTCTTTATGTCTCTCTTTTCCTCTTTCTATCTCTGCTCCCGTCCATGAGATTTTGTGTATCTCTCTTTCCCTGTCACACTTTCATTGGCTGCCAGCTTTGTCACGTGAGTGACCGAAATTTAAATGAAACTAAAATAGAAATAATTAAAAACAAAAGCCTTCAACAATTTACACAATCCAATAAGACCTGAAGTGAATTGTTCAAACACCTGTAGTGATCAATTAACTATTATCATACTAGCCTTCAAACACAAGGGTGATAACTGGATTGATGTCAGCTGGTGCGCCCTTATCTTAGCTGCCCTTACCCCCCCTCCCGCCTCCCTTCCCTCCCTGTCAACAGTTCTTCTCATAACCTAAAATGACTGTGACATATGGGTAACCAGTCCATGTTACAGTCACACACTTCTCGTTCATTTAGTCCAACTAAACGGCTGATAATTTTTGGTTCCGGCCTCACCTAGTTTAAGACCTGTCAACCTTCCTCCCCTCCCCCCTAAACCCCCACACGGGTTGATATCTAGTTTAACCTGTCATAGTACGAATGTGAAATGTAGAATTGATTAATGTTATATTTAGAGATTACAAGCAAGTATGAAATTGTTCCGCGAGTTCTTGTCTTTAAGAGGAAGAGATAAAGATGTCATTATAAAACCTCATTGAGCGGTAATACCAAACACTTTCAATGTAAAACTTAAAAGTTTTGCAAACAGATAAAGGAAATGACCTATTTCACCTTTCATGTTAAAAACTAAAATTATTTGGCCATTTTTTTTTACATTGTTGAAAATTAAATTCGTTTGTTGTCAAGGGAGCAGCCTCGTAGCCAAGGGGGGGTGGGGGTGGGCACTGGGGGGCCGTGCCCCCCTCCCGCTAGGTGTTGAGTGCCCCCCCCCCCCGCTTAAAAATAAGAAAAAGAGGAAAAAATAAAGAAAAAGTAACTAAAATGAGAAGGTACCCCTTTGCTGGGTATTGGTGCCCCCCTGCTTACTTTGACCTGGCTACGGGCCTGCAAGGGAGTAAGTCTAAATATAAAAAAACGGTAAATTACGTAATGCACCTAGAAAAATAAATAAAACGCCCAGGTAATTTAGCTATATTGTTGTTATACTATTGTTATATACCTGTTATGATATAGTTGTTATATAGTAGTTGTTATATTGTTTTTATATTGTTTTTACGAAGGATATTTTCTCTTCACTAGCAAACAATAAGCAGGTTTTTTTTTACTGATTTAAAAATAAAATAAAATGACGTATTTTCATGGGGAATTAAGCTTTGAAAAAATAAAATCCGAAATGTTTATGCGAGATTGTCCTTTTGAAAATTGATTGCCATATTTATTGTCGTGAATTATGCTCGTGAATATAAACGGACATATTTTTATGGTAGATTGAGCTTTTAATCAATTCACATCAGTTTAAAGTCACACAATTTAAGCCCCAGCGTATTTTGACAATAGTTTCTGTTCTCAAAGCTTCAGCAGTATTTTGTTATCTCTGTGAAATCACATAAGGCTGAGCAGTAATTATAGATAAGTCAACTAAGCGATTCCCCTACAAAGCTGCTCCCAACCCCCAATGCAACAGGAACGCATTCAAGTATGTATTACTTTTGAATGCAAATCTCAGAAGACCTCATAGATACTTCTTCTTTAGCACCCCCCCCCCCCTTTTTCCAATTATTTTACTTATGTAAAAAAATCGAGTTGTGAAATCGGGTGGAAAGAATTTTGAATTGGGCCCGATTTTCATTGTTAGTCAGGGGCCTTAGATATGATGGCCCCGATCGTCATTATTTGTCATGGCGCTAGATATGATGGCCCATATCGTCATTATTTGTCATGGCGTTAGATATGATGGCCCATATCGACATTATTTGTCATGGCGCTAGATATGATGGCCCATATCGTCATTATTTGTCATGGCGTTAGATATGATGGCCCATATCGACATTATTTGTCATGGCGCTAGATATGATGGCCCATATCGACATTATTTGTCATGGCGTTAAATATGATGGCCCATATCGTCATTATTTGTCAGGGCTCTAGATATGATGTCCCATATCGACATTATTTGTCATGGCGCTAGATATGATGGTCCATATCGACATTATTTGCCAGGGCTCTTGATATGATGGCCCATATCGTCATTATTTGTCAGGGCTCTAGATATGATGGCCCATATCGTCATTATTTGTCATGGCGCTAGATATGATGGCCCATATCGTCATTATTTGTCAGGGCTCTAGATATGATGGCCCATATCGTCATTATTTGTTATGGCGTTAGATATGATGGCCCATATCGACATTATTTGTCATGGCGTTAGATATGATGGCCCATATCGACATTATTTGTCATGGCGTTAGATATGATGGTCCATATCGTCATTATTTGTCAGGGCGCTAGATATGATGGCACCGATCGTCATTTTTCTTCAGGGCCGTAGATATTTTGGCAACGATCCTGCCATTATAAAATTAAGAAAAAAAAATCGTCAATATTCACGGAACCACATATACTCCACCTTTACCACTGTGTACATTGATGAAGTCATTTACTAATTATATCAGGTTCTTAACTTTGTTTAGAATAAATACAAATCAATTAGACATTTCTTTTATACAGAATAATACAGCAAGTACAACCCACAAGAACTGAAAATCAATTCTTAATAATAAACCTTTGACCCGTCGGTGGTTTGGTTGTCAGTACGCTCTAATCTTGTCCAGTCAACCAGCCATGTCTTCCGTAGTGCCTCCTTAGACATTGTACAAGTGTACCTGGAAAAGTGGTTTGTAAGTTAAAAGTGTCCAGAGATCTTCTTGATATTTAGGGCTATATCCAATGTCCACAGATCATCTTGTTATAGTGGGCTATATCCAATGTCCGGAGATCATCTTGTTATAGTGGGCTATATCCAATGTCCGGAGATCATCTTGTTATAGTGAGTTATATCCAATGTCCAGAGATCATCTTGTTATAGTGGGCTATATCCAATGTCTAGAGATCATCTTGTTATAATGGGTTATATCCAATGTCCGGAGATCATCTTGTTATAGTGGGTTATATCCAATGTCCGGAGATCATCTTGCTATAGTGGGTTATATCCAATTTCCAGAGATCATCTTGTTATAGTGGGCTATATCCAATGTTCAGAGTTCATCTTGCATTGATTTTGTGCGATATTATAATAATAGCCTGGATGTGTATGACAAATACCAATGAATGGTTCCACAAATTAATGCTGAAGAGGTTCTGCATGTACCAGTCCTATGAGCAGAGATGGGCAATGCACTGCCCGTGATAGAAGTATGGTCTTTTATTCTGTTTAATCAGGCCCGCCCTCTGCTCCTATCTCGTCAATAATACCTACATTTTATTTTTTATTAATATTTATTTCGTTGAAACACTCTATCCTTCTTCTCTTGTCCCGACACTTCAGTCAGATTTAAGGGCCTATTGTGTCCCGCACTTCAGTCAGATTTAAGGGCCTATTGTGTCCCGGCACTTCAGTCAGATTTAAGAGTCTATTGTGGCCCGGCACTTCAGTCAGATTTAAGGGCCCATTGTGTCCCGGCACTTCAGTCATATTTAAGGGCCTATTGTGTCCCGGCACTTCAGTCAGATTTAAGGGCCTATTGTGTCCCGGCACTTCAGTCAGATTTAAGGGCCTATTGTGGCCCGGCACTTCAGTCAGATTTAAGGGCCTATTGTGTCCCGCACATTTTAAATAAATGTTCCAATTCCTACCCAGTTGGTAGTTTCCAGGTAATTGCATTATGAAAACTTAATTATAGAGTTAATTTTCGTCCAATCCAGTTCCTAGTAATTTTTTATTTCATCCCGCAGTTAATCACGCTTAACAATATTCTGACCAATAAAAAAAAAAGAATGTATAAAGTGTGTGCTTGTTGTTTCATTATTAGTGTCATATTGTTGTAGTTGTTGTACACCTATCCCACGATCTACACGTTACTTGTTTTACACGTTTTCGCTTTTACTCGGTTTTCCAAATATCTTTTTTTTTTTGTTAAATGATGAATATTCGCAGATAGTACAGATGGCGCATTCATTGGGCGGAGAAGGTTTTGATGATTTGACTGAAGATGATATCGCAGAGTTAATGGCTGATAAAGAACTAAGTGAGGATGATTTAGTTAACTTAGTTTGCGAAAGTGAGTCTGACAAATCTGATGAAGAGGAATTAGCACCAGTAACATTCACTGCTAAAGTCATCCGCGAAAGATTCACATTGGGAAGAAAGCTGGGTAATCATAGAAAATGACACAAACTTTGAAATGGCTTAACGATTCCAACGTGACATAAATCGCTGCTTGGCTCAATATGAAGAAGTTTACAAAGATCTTACAAAAAATTCGAAGCAATTGTTAATAACCGATTATATTACCAACTCTCAGAATGTAAATATTTCTGCTTCAAACATCTAATCGGCACAAATAACTTCGAGTGATGAAAGAATGAGAGTGATATCTGACAGTGATGAAGGATAATAAAACACCTTTGGTTTTATTTGTTGTTCTTCTGTTTAATGTATTGTAATTAAATAAAAAAATAGTGTTTGCGTAATATATTACATATTTTAACCTGTCAATGCATTTTATTTTTATTTCTGTGTACACCTAAAAATATTGAAAAAAATCACAACTGTTAAATAGCAAAATTATGCATTATCTGCAAGCTTTTCGATTTACACGGTTTTGACTTGAAAATTTTTAATTCTCGATTTACACGTTTTTCTCAGGAACGTATCTACCGTGTAAATCGGGGGATAGGTGTACTTTCCTGTACAATACAGTACCAGCTCTCTCTCTCTCTCTCTTTCCTTCTTTTCAGTCCTGCCTGTAATTCTTCTTTGTGTCGGATCTTATTCACTTCGCGTGGTATGTATATTTCTCGATGGTCATGTTACATTATGTTTACATGTATCATTTCAATTGTATAGCAGTTTCAATCATCCAGGTAAAAAAAAACAAATTTATTCTTTTCTATTTTATTTGTATTAGCGGCTATGTTTTTTTTATAACTTGAAGTACTTTTGCTTTGTGTGTGTGTGTGTGTCTGATGAATATCTCGTTTATTTTAAGTTTATAAAAGATATTAAACAAAAAAGATAAAGTTTAAAAAAAAAACTGTCAATGTCGCTGTAAACAAATATGTCAAATGTTTTGTACATTAAAAAGTTAGATTGAGATCTAGTTTCAATGATTTCATATAAACGTTACACTAGACTGATTTCCTATGGTACCATACGAACACGAAATACGTGTGTGAGTATGAAAGGAGATAACTTTACTAAAGATATAAATTTGGATTTTTTAAAACCTAAAAATGGGTTTAATTGGTTTAAATACTGTTAAAAATACAACTTTTTGATACAAAAAATAAATAATTTTGTGGTTAAAAATAAACTAAGCAAGATAATCGTTACACATTCTTTTTAAAAAATAACATATGTGTGTTTATGTGTAACAAAAACGTATTTAGTTTTATTACAGGTTTCATTGCCCTTCCAATTAATTCACTCTTTTACATAATTCATGCTTTTACATAATTCACTCTTTTAATTAATGCACTATTTTAATTAATTACTTCTTTTAATTAATTCTCTATCAATTCCAATAAGGTACATTATAATACAGACAAAAATAAATGAAAATTTCTATCACTCAAATAATTTAACAACAAAATCTTCCCGTCTTACTTTTATTTTTAAAATACAGACAATAAAACGATTTTTGTTTTTGTCTTTGATATTGTTATCTTACATATATGTATTGAACTTCCATTAAAACTTCAGCTCAGTACAATGCCAACATCATCATAATAATCAGATGAAACAGCGGTGTACAGATGGCGGGGGGGGGGGGCAACTTCTGAGAAGATATTTGAAATCTAGTACTACAAAAAAGGTGTATGTGTGAGACAGCGACCAACAAATGACCTCTGTTTCACCTGCTAGGACTTCTTACTACCACAGTCGGCATCCTAAGTTTTCACGTTGATTTAAAGTGAAGAAATTAACTAAACTAAACTTAGACAGATAGATAGATAGATAGATAGATAGATAGATAGATAGATAGATAGATAGATAGATAGATAGATAGATAGATAGATAGATAGATAGATAGATAGATAGATAGATAGATAGATATACATTTTTATTGTATGCGCTCGAACATTAAAAATATTATTTTCAGTGTAGTGTTAAGAAATACAAATATATATTTTAGAGATAAGTTTTGGGACTTTTCAGTTTCCTTATCGTTGTGTTTATATTCGAATTTTTTTCTCTCTTACGTGACAGGATAGTAGGCAAGGCCTGGAATTCTGACTCCACGTGAACTATTTGTGTTATTTTCTTTGCTTCAGCCAAAAGCTTGACTCATAATCATTGTCGATTTTTGTTTATTATTCGCGTATTTAACGAGATTTCTCAGATTTAATAGAAATTGTAATACTCACTTCTTTTTCTTTTTTTTAAATTTTTACCAACAACATTTACCTGTGATACAATGTTATGTCAGAGCACAATGATACAAACTTCAAGTATCATACTGTGATACAATGTTATGTCAGAGCACAATGATACAAACTGCAAGTATCATCCTGTGATACAATATTATGGCCGAGCACAATCATACACAAATACATGTTTTTTTTTTTCTTTTTTATATTACACTACACACGAAGCTGTGCCATAAATTTATTACACAGGAATACAAGATGGTGCACTATATCCACTTCACAAAAAGGTATTTTTTATTTCATACTTTAACAGTCTTCATATATTCATCACCCATTGGGCCGCACTCTACACGTCATTCTACACACGTCACTCTACACACGTCACTCTACAAGTCTTGATGTCTGCCCTTAAACGTGACTATTTCGCTCTCGATTACTTCAATACCTTTTGAACTAATCATGACAAAGCTATAAACTGTTCAGTCATAAATTTTCCCAAAATAATATTATCATACAGCTTGTCACCCACCGTGGAAACCACGGGGGGTGGGGGGGAAAGAGGGGGGGTGCGGTGATTTAATTGTTTCAGGGAAAACTTCAGTTCTCCAGTTATCAATTGAAAATATACTTGCTGTGTTTTTTTTTTTAAACAATTTAATGGTGATTTTTTCCCCCTAAAAACCATTAATTTCTAAAACATTTTTCCTTCTTCTTAAAAACTATTTCTTAAACTTCATTCATTGAACAGTTGAGTAAATGAATATTGACAGTTAAACTATATATATATATATATATATATATATATATATATATATATATATATATATGCTTTAAAAAATTTCAAAGTGCTTATAAAATTACATATATTTATAATTGATAACTACGTAGATATTATTTCTTTTTAGTTCTAAATTTAGTTTTGGAGGTAAAATTGTGCTGCCCCTTAAAGTCTGCCTTATATCTTATAAATCTACAAATAGGACGTTTTTTTTTTGTAGCGCTCTTCTTTCAACCACTCCATATCCAAGAATGCAAAGGCTAGGTCAGAGGTCAACTGAGGCGCATTACACTGTACGACTATACCCTCTCACCCCTTGATCAGTTACAAAAATTAAATTTCATGAGCTTTAATTTCTTCAACTTCAACTTGTCAATTCTACTGACAACAGGGGACAGAAGGATCATGCGATATCAGAACGGTGGGAGGGGGGGCAAGTTTGTTGACATTTGTTTGTTGTGTTGTGGACACGCCTACTTTCATTCATAACAAAATCATACGTGATTATGACGTCACTCATACAGAGGAGATAATAAAAGAGTCGCATACACACACACACTCACATACGCGTACGCACACATACACATCAATACAAATACACGTATACACATACACTTACACACACATACACATCAATACAAATACACAAATACACATACACGTACACACACATACACATCAATACAAATATACATATACACATACACGTACACACACATACACATCAATACAAATACCCACACTCACATACGCGTACACACACATACACATTAATACAAATACACATTACATACGCACGCAATCAATCACACTTTGGTCCAAAAACTACTAGAAATTAATGAACTGTTATACATTTTCCTTAATGTGGTGTAATTCTAATGTCCGTTATATATGTGTATGGCCATGGAGGCACCACGGGAGACATGACCTGAAATATTTTCTTGGTCCTCACCAGGTACCTTCTGGTCGACAGTCAACTGTTTTACCGCATGACCATCCGTCCCCACTAAAATATTCATTGTCTCAGTAGTTACATTTCAATTTTTGAACATTTCAATTTAATAGTTTGTTTATCAACTGAAATGTATTTGTATTTTGTTATTTAAAAAAAAACAACATCTCTAGCATTAACATATCGTATGAAAATATCTTTAAAAAATTATCAGACAATCGATACGATATTCAACAGTACTATACAAATGAAATAGAATGGTTTTCTTTAGCTGTTTCGATATCATATTGAAAGACTTTAAATGGCTTGTATTAACAAAAAAAATGTTCATCTCATACAGTGTTTTCAAACGTTATTTGCCATGATCGTGTTAATATGTAACAATACAAGTGAATATGAACTCATTTATTTTCAAATGAGGCTCCCGATGAAACCAATCAAAGTTTTCATGTTAATTCACAGAGTTGGCAACAATTGATCTATATATAGACCAGTGGCTCTAAATTTTTACAAATATATATTTTTTTTTCTCAATCCGAAATTCCTATACCAAGGATTGCCAAATGTGGCTCCTTCGATGAAATGTATGCGGCTCTTTACGAGCCACTTGTTTTTCTTCTATTCAATTAAATTTGTTCACAAATTTTTCATGAATTGACTATAAGTGCGGCCCTTTAAATTATTTTTTTTTTTACTTTATCAAAAAATCTCGAACGCGACCAACCCCTCGTCAATAGCTCGTCAATACCCTTTTGTTTTACAGGCAATTAACGTTTAAGGTTACTGCTAATTATTTTTACGTCAGACCGTTAAGCTAAGTTTGAGTATATTTATAAACATCATTCAGAAAAAAAAACATTCCAGTTATTTTCTTATATATAGGCCTATATATAGAGAGATAGATAGATAGATAGATAGATAGATAGATGATAGGTAGATAGATAGATAGATAGATAGATAGATAGATAGATAGATAGATAGATAGATAGATAGATAGATAGATAGATAGATAGATAGATAGATAGATAGATAGATAGATAGATATACATATATATATTATACAAGTATTATTTTTATTGAAATAATCTATATAAATGTGTTCCGGCTGTCCGCTGTAGATCAACAGTAAGAATACTGTTTCAATATCAATGGCTTATTGCCTGTTTCTCCATTCGATCAATGTTGTTTGTTTGTGTTTTATAACGTATAGACCCATACTATTATATTGACCTATTTATGAATAACTCAAAGTTGAACTATGATATGGAAAGAGTTTGCAGGATACATCCAGGCCGTAGCGTGCGGCGGAGCCAGGGGGTCGGGCCCCCCTTTGTTTTGTCTGGCCCCGTCTGCTTATTTGTTCTATTTAGTAAAATGTATTACCTGCCCCTTCCCCTGCTCTTGCCTGGCTCCTGCTGTAGAATGCCTGGCCCCCTGCTGTAGAATTTTCACGCTACGGGGCTGGATACATCTCGTCTTAAATGTAATCACGATTTAACCGTACTGCGGGCACATGTGATGCTAATTTGTACTCTGTCAGTGTGAAGCACCTTTAGGTATTTACCCACATTTATTTACGATGAATATGTTTTATTTTATATTATTTAATTGAACATATTGTCATCATTTCTTTATATTTCACAGACAAAGACTTGAACGTGAACGACACCATGATCCCAGTGTCAAGGTGATATCTTCATGTCCCTCACAGAAAGAGAATCTCTCCTAGACTGGAAATGCACAATGGAAAAGTTTCCATGGAGGAGAAAGATCAAATTTTCATATTTCAGATACACTATATATTTCTCCATAATCTGGATAGTGGCCATGTTGACAATTTTAGCCGGGAAACAATCTGTTATCATATACAGGTCGTGGAAAACGGAAATGCCCACAAGACAAGCGTGCATCCACCCCCGACTGCGCGTGGACGATCCCATTATGATGAAACATTTTCGGAAATACCCGGCGATATTTTGCAAAGGGGAAGAGAGTTGGGTAAATGTCCGGAACGGAACGGTCGTTTTCAACCCCAAATCTCTAAAGAAACATAAGAATTTCACATGCACCCACGAGTCTTTAATCCGCGTAGGGGATTATAACATCAGCTGGGGGGAAGAGATTAACATCACCAGCGGGTTTCATATAACGACGGATTTCTTCAGAGTCAACTGCACTGGCGCGGATAACAGAACGTACCGCGGGCTGCACGCCGGCGTGGCATTGACGCCCGAAAGGGCCGAAAGGCCGACACTACCGTTAGATGAGGGCTTCCAGGGCCTCGGCATCGCCGTCCTGGGGTTTGACTCCATGTCCAGGATGTCCTGGCTCCGGAGACTGGCGGCCACCAGAAAATATTTCTACGAGGAGCTGGGCGCCATTGAGCTGGAAGGTCACAACATAGTTGGAGATGGGACCACAGCTGTGATGTTCCCCATGCTGACGGGAAAATTTGAATGGGAGCTGCCAGAAGCAAGGTAAATGATTAGGTTAATAATGGGTTCATCAACATTTCAAATATACAAACCTGTTTAGTATGTGGAAAAGCGTGTCAGGCAGATTGTCAGTCAGTTCACCACTAGTCAAGTCAGCAAGATAGATTATTTGGGTCACTACTATTTAAATCAATATTGAGATATGCATTATGTAAATATATGTAAAATCAGAAAGGTCAACGCCTTATCAGTCAATTCAGTAATAAGATATGCCAGTTGCCAGAGTACGTGACTTCTTAGACAAAAAGATTCTTAGACTTGACTGTTGCGTGCTGGTATTTACTTTAGGTTGCCATGACGATGTACAAACACCAAACAATAGAAGAGTCAAATGCAGGCTTTGTATTTTCGTTCTTTAATCTTAGTGTTTATTTCACGACATCACATCTTTATAATCAAAAGTCCATAACATAACATAATCCAATAACAGTGATAACACTTCATGCTAACAAACAAGGCAGTGCCCACGCCTCACGGATGTTCATGCGGTCAAAGTGCTCAACTGGTCGACCTGTAGGTAAAGGGAACGCAAAGAGACCGAATTTTTTTCTGGTCTGGTCCTGGTGACAATTCCCCAACACCATACCTCCTGACTGCACAATACCTCCTGACTGCACAATACCTCCTGACTGCACAATACCTCCTTACAATACAATACCTCCTGACTGCACAATACCTCCTTACAAAACAATACCTCTTGACAACACCATACCTCCTGACTACACAATACCTCCTTACAACACCATAACTCCTGACTACACAATACCTCCTTACAACACCATACCTCCTGACTACACAATACCTCCTTACATTTGCTGGCGTTGTGTGCTGATAATATACGTATATCTCAAGCCGACATTGCACCCTCGATATGGTGGGACGGGGCGGGGGGGGGGATGAAAGAAAGACGCCATAATACGCCATCCCAATAGCGGTATATAGTACTAAGATATAAACACCTACTCATTACATGGACTTGTGGGGAAAAAATCTCAATGGCACAGGAAATCCTAGGTAATAAAGCGTTATATATAAATATAAATATACTACATTTCATTCTCCAATGGGCCCAAAGTGGGCGGAGGCTCAATCTTGTATAAACGGCTCAGCTCCAGCCCCGTAGTGTGAAAATTCTACAGCATGGGCCAGGCATTCTACAGTATGGACCTGACATTCTACAGTATGGGCCTGGCATTCTACAGTATGGACCTGGCATTCTACAGTATGGGCCAGGTATTCTACAGCATGAGCCTGGCATTCTACAGCATGGGCCAGGCATTCTACAGCATGAGCCTGGCATTCTACAGCATGGGCCAGGCATTCTACAGCATGGGCCAGGCATTCTACAGCATGGGCCTTGGTAGCGGGGGGGGGGCAGGAAATACATTTTACTAAGTAGAGCAAATAAGCAGAGGGGGGCCAGACAAAACGCGGGGGGGCGGCCCCCTGGCCCCCCGCACGCTAAGGGCCTGCTCAGCTCCTAAGTTACAGTGACATAATTGTGCGGCATTATTTATTTATTTTTTTTACAGCCAGTCTACTTATCTCGCAAGTTGTTTGACAATTAGATATCAGTTCAAAGTGTTTAAAAAAAAAATATTGATTACAATAGATATAAATAACGTTGAAAGGTTTTTCTCCCATTAAACTACAGCAACGCCCCTCTTACGTACATAACCCAGTCACGTGCATGTATTACCTTGTAGAATGCTACAATATGATCCAGTCGTTTATGACCCACTTCTTCTATTTGTTAATGGCCGTCACTTAAATTAAGTCGTATCTACTCAAATGAACAAGAAAAAAAAAAAGCTCTATTTCTTACAACAGCCCCCCCCCTCCCCCCGCTCCCGGTCTCTTTAGATTTCAGGAATTGACTTTTTTTTTTGATGCGTACACCATTAGCTAGTAGATTTTTGTTTACATTTATTTAAAAAATGTGTGTATTAAAAATGAATTGAATATTTTTCGCGGTTTGTTTACGGCGACATTTTGTCCGCTTGGCGACCCAACCTATCTAAGTTATCTAAACGGATAGTGTATTTAAAAAAAAAAAAGTATTATTACATAGAAAAAAAAATTCTAACCATAAGAGCACGTTATTCTGTAAAGACACCTTAATGTAATAACTGGCAAGCAGGGTAGCGCATTGGAAGCGAGCTAATCTTTGTAATGCGACCCGATCTTCATCCCGTGGGTACAGATTTACTTCCCGACGTGTCCGGTCCCATGTTTCCCGTGGTGCCTCCATGGCCTTTGCTCATTCAGCTATAGTGGAAGTAGGGCACTGCGAAAAATCATCCCGCTATTGGTTTAATGATCTAAGCCATAAACACATGATCCTTTCTGTGATGTAGTAAATAAAAAAAGTGAATTATTTCCTTCAAAAGTTGCATAATTTGTATCATTCATCCCTTTTTAATCTGAAGTGCATCTTTTTTATATTAAAAGAATGATCGTTTTTTTTTTTATATCTACTTGTCTTACTGAGTGCATTGTGTATTTACAGACTGAATTATCCCAACGCAACTCAAATGGATGACTTCCCCTTCATCTGGCGCGAATTTCAAAAGGCCGGCTACTTGACGTCATGGAGCAATGCTAACCCTAAGACTGCTCCGTTCAATTACAGAATGTTGGGATTTGAGGACCAGCCGACCGACTTTTACACTCGGTCATTTTACCAGGCCTATTATGAACTGGTCAAGAAGAAAATAGAATGTCTAGGCCCTATGTCTTTTAGTAAGATCTGGCTGAACTATTTCAGGGATATATTTTATATGTATAAAGAGCAGCGGAAATTTCTGATTCATTTTCTGGTGGAAATGACGCATGACGATAACAATTTGATAACAAAGGTAAACACCGGGTATAATGTATAAATACATTGATTATAAAGATAACATGGGTATCATTTATGAATAACTTGTTTATAAAAGGTAAACACTGGGAATAATCTATGAATAAATTGTTTATAAAAGTGAGTTAGCAAAAGATACCAAAGGTTAGCATTGAGCAGAAGCGACATATTGTACCCCGGTCAAGTATAATATAGCTCAAGAATGTAGCTCAGTCCAACCTAAGTAACACAATAATCTGCTGTTAGGGGACACGTGAGTTCTTATTGTAGGCGGACATCAAATTCCTTTAGTGCATTAAGCATAGTCAGGCCTTAATGTCAGTTAATATCAATGGTAAAGATAGTACACATTTCGAATTGTCCTGTACTAGACCCAGGCCAGTAGCGTGCGGGGGGGGGGCAGAGGGCCGGGCCCCCTGCTTTTGTCTGGCCCCTTCTGCTTATTTGCTCTACTTAGTAAAATGTATTACATGCCCCCCTGCTATTGCCTTGCCCCTGCTATAGAATGTCTGGCCCCTGTAGAATTTTCACGCTACGGGGCTGACTAGACCTAAGAGAATTTACTTTAAAATACATAAGAGATAAAAACAATAGTATTACTGACTGTATTTCAGAAAGATGTATATTACTTTCATTAAACTGAGTTTGTAAACTACGTCTCCAATTTCATGAAACCACGTGACTACTACATGCGTCCTTTTTTTAGACCGTTTGCAAAAAAAACTCTGGATTGATCCGAACAACTTTGAACTGTATTCATTTACCCCCCAGACGTTCTGTGTGGTGGTACCCTGTGCTACTGCTATGCATGGTGGCACCATGTGCTACTTCTCTGCTTAGTGGCACCTTGTGCTACTGCTGTGCATGGTGGCACCCTGCGCTACTGCTGTGCATCATGGCACCCTGTGCTACTGCTGTGCATGGTGGCACCCTGTGCTACTTCACTGCTTGGCGGTACCCTGCGCTACTGCTCTATATCGTGATACCCTGTGCTACTGCTCGATATGATGACACCCTGTGCTACTGCTCGTTGTTAACTATAATTGGTTATAAAACTCAACTATACCTATTTATTTGTGCACTGAAATTTAGAACTGTTCATTATGGTGTCAACACTAAAATAGTGTCAACACTAAAATGGTGTCAACACTAAAAAGGTGTCAACACTAAAATGGTGTCAACACTAAAATGGTGTCAACACTAAAATGGTGTCACCCGGTGCGGCCCGCACCCCTTAGTAACGACACTGATTGTAAAAAAAAAATGCTATAATTCTCCTTCCAATAGTTCTGAACTACCGTTGTCGATCAAAACTCTTTCACTTATTCACTTAGTGGCAGACATAAATTTTATATGTAAATGCCAGTAACAATGCAGTCAGGGCTAGCTCAGTTCAAACTTTATTTGAAAACCTGTATAAAATATAAAACAAAAAAATCAGACGTACCAGCCGTGTGACACTTTCAGTTGGTGACGACTGGCAGGCATTATTTACATGTCCATTGTCTTCAGACTGTTCATAGCTGTAGCATATTTACAGCATGGCAATATCACACCTACGGTTGGAGCACACACACACACACACACGAAAAGTAGAGCCATCAGCATTATTGAATAGAGGGCAGGCATTTTAGAAAGTTTACCTGAAGAAATCTTCCAGCAAGTAGAATCACAAACCATGGGCGTCTCCTTGAATATTTTGGTATAAGGGAAGGCCACAACCTCACTAAACCTAATCTGTTTGAAAAATGTGAATGTTGTTTTGAGATTATGTAAATTTAAACATTTCTCCATTGACGTCATGAATATGCCCTCCTCCCTGTTAGGTGGAACCAACGGAGAACTCTCCAGTTTACCTCCTCTCCGTGTATCACTGTATTCAGTTGAAAGCAGGAATACGCTTTAAATTGAATCTTTACTGCTTAATTTGAGATTCATGGACACAACAAACATCATTGTAAAGTAATTCATGGACACAATAAACATCATTGTAAAGTAATTCATGGACACAATAAACATCATTGTAAAGTAATTCATGCACTCTAAAAACATCATTGTAAAGTAATTAATGCACTCAACAACCATCACTGTAAGGTAATTAATGCACTCAACAGCCATCACTGTAAGGTAATTCATGCACTCAACAAACATCATTGTAAAGTAATTAATGCACTCTAAAAACAACATTGTAAAGTAATTCATGCACTCAACAACCATCAATGTAAGGTAATTCATGCACTCAACAAACATCATTGTAAAGTAATTCATGGACACAACAAACATCGTTGTAAAGTAATTCATGGACACAACAAACATCATTGTAAAGTAATTCATGGACACAATAAACATCTTTGTATAGTAATTCATGCACTCGACAAACATCATTGTAAAGTAATTCATGTACTCAACAAACATCGTTGTAAAGTAATTCATGCACTCAACAAACATCATTGTAAAGTAATTCATGTACTCAACAAACATCGTTGTAAAGTAATTCATGCACTCAACAAACATCGTTGTAAAGTAATTCATTGTCACAACAGACATTGAAAAATTTTAAGAAAAAAAATCTTTTTTACAAAAATAAGATTTTAAAATACACTAAAAAGTAGACAAAAATATCTCCAATCATACAGATATTTCTATTACCATCACTAGGATTAAAAGAGGGATAAAAACAGACTGAGCGAAATATTCCATTACATTAACTAAATAAAACCAATCTATTTATCTTATTGGGCATTTACGCATACATTTTTAATAATGAAAATGTACATTTTTTTTTAACGCCGCCATTGCCGGCATGGTAGGGTGTAGTGTGCCTACCACACCAACATTGTTGGCGGCGCTGAAGCACGTCTGCCATGCCTACAGAGCTGCGGGGTGAGTGTGCCCGCTAACATCTGTAGGGATGGCAGAAAGATGGGTTTTAATCCTTGCCCAAACCGGCCAGACCAGCAGGGTGTGTGTACTGCCGGTCGGCCAGAATGGCAGGGAAAGGGGTTTTTCCTGCCACTCGGACAGAGGGGAGGGTGTAGTGTGCCTGTACCCTCAGCCGGAAATGGCAAGCTGCGCAGGTGTGCTTGAGTGGGACGGAGTGGAAGGGTGTTGTCTGCCGACCACATCCGTCACCACCGACAGCTGTGAATACTGCGGTCTCGGATAGTCCTCATTGACCACAGTACCACCACCCTCGCAAGTAATTGGTTTTTTTTCCTGACTAGAGAACCCCTATGATCCATCCCCCGTGGATCATGGTATGATCTCAGACCAGGAAGGAGAGATCGCAAAATATCATGCCAAAATATTTAGTGATTCTCTCCGAAATAAATTGAAAATGTACATCAACATTTTTAAGGGGTAGTGATTCTGACGGAAACTTTGATACCAAATTTTACATTATATATTTATATATAAATTTAGCTATAAAATGGTCCTGTGTTTATTGAATATAATTAGCATATTTATTTATAATAAAATGATTTCAAGCTTAAATATATAAAACATTAGTTATATGTAAATTGTATATGTTGTTAATTTAATACTTTATACAAACATATGCATCTTTGTTCGTTAGTGCTTTGTATATAGCATAAAAATATCAATACATTTTGTTATAAGAGTTATGACAGGCAACACTCACGCCTCGTCCCTGATATATATATATAGAGAGAGAGTGGGCCAAAAAAAATGAGAACATTGCTTAGAGTTTTTTAAACGGTAATATAATTATATCAAAGTTTGTTAAGCTGTACGCTTAGAAAAAATTGTTGATAAGCAGGAAGGACACACTGAACAGGATTTCTGATTGGCTAAATACTTTGCAAACAAAATTACATGAAACAATACAATTAATTACATTATATTTTAAAATAATTGAATTCTATGATGTTCTCACTTTTTTTGGCCCACCATATATATATATATATATATATATATATATATATATATATATATATATATGGAGAGAGAGAGAGAGAGAGAGAGACCTATGTATTGTTGTGGCTATTACTTTTTGTATACAACGAAGCAGTTGTAATTGTTTATTAATGTAACGAATGTAATATCGTTGTTGTCACTTTGTAACGGATTTTAATAAGTAACTCAATTCGTGTTCCATGGATCATAATAGTTTATGAACAATACACTAAAATATAAACAGTAGAATAAATCCAATATGAACTGAATTATCAAAATGACTAATAATCTCCTTATGTCAATGAATAAACACTTATCAACTGACTCTGATACTGACTCCTAAACTGACTGTCTCTCTTAACTAAACTCTATAACTGAACTGACTCGCTAACTGAACTGATGATCCCCGTATCTTACAAACAGCCTCTTATATAATATGCACTCATCATTACTCGAACATTCTACGTCCCTCTCTATCACACTTCTTAGACAATCCTATTTTCTATAAACATATTATCTAGACTCTCGAAATAACTAGAGTCTTGACCCCGTGCCCTCAGGTTGACCTGGTTGGCCAAGCTCCAAACATACACACACACGTGTGCAGAGTACTCACAACTATACTATGACAATTAAATATTCTTATAATTTCATAATTGTTTATTCTTAGATGGATCTTGAAGTCAAGAATCTGGTACAGAATCTATACGAAGGAGGGTACCTCAACAACACACTCTTGATACTCATGGGGGACCATGGTGCGAGGTACGACAAGGTGAGATCCACTTTCTCAGGTAAACTGGAAGAACGCTTGCCCTACTTCGGATTCCTGTTTCCGAAGTGGTTTGAGTCAAAGTACCCTGACGCCATTCAAAATCTCAGGGACAACACCAAAAAGCTGACCACGCCCTTTGACCTGTACGAGACCTTCAGAGACTTCTTGAAGTTTTCCGGCACTGGACCTGGGTCGGTGCTGGACCGGGGCATCAGTTTGTTTAAACAGATACCCCTCGACAGGTCGTGCACGCATGCCGGCATCGCCCCGCACTGGTGCGCGTGCCTGGAGTGGCAGAACGTCTCCATGAAGGAGCGCGGGGCTATGGGCGCCCTGCAGTTCACCCTGGACACCATCAACAATTACACCTACGCCCACAGGGACGAGTGCGCGCTGCTGTCCGTGGAGCGGGTCACCGACGCCACGAAGCTGGAGACCAGGCCCGAGGTCCTCAAATTCTCCAAGACGGACCCGGACGGCGGGATCTACAAGATCGACTTCAACGACACCAACAAGAACGAGATCACCATGTACCAGCTGACCTTCTTCACCACGCCCGGTCACGGCCACTTTGAGGTCACGGTCACCCACGAGATCACGCGCAACCTGTACCGGGTGAGCGAGAAGGAGATCAGCAGGATCAACCGGTACGGGGACGACCCGGCATGTATACTGAACAAGAACAGGCAGATACGTCAGTATTGCTACTGTTTGAGTAACTTAAAGTCCTAGCATTTATTAACATGTAGATTTGTCAGTACTGTACAATTGAAATACCTTTGAATGCGAACAGGCCTATTCCTCAGTATTGCTACTGTCATGATAACTTGAATTCTTAACAATCTGAGTTGGCTCATGTGTTATATTTGTAAACTACATCATCTGTGATCTAAGGTAGTCTACTGCGTCAGTGCCTTACACACATAATATAAAGAATACCAAATGCGCATTGTCAATTTAAATTAAAATTTCGGAAAACCGACATATTTGTGTACTATTCTGTCGTGTATCAATTTATATTTACTACACTGTCAACAAGGAAAATAACACAAATGGCGGAATGTTTTTTTTTTAAATCATGATT
This sequence comes from Bulinus truncatus, assembly GCA_021962125.1. Classification (NCBI taxonomy): domain Eukaryota; kingdom Metazoa; phylum Mollusca; class Gastropoda; family Planorbidae; genus Bulinus; species Bulinus truncatus. The sequence continues at coordinate 363,963 of JAGDYQ010000056.1, forward strand.
AGAAGATTATTTAAATAGTGTTGCGTCTAATGTATGATATATTCTGTGGCCTTTACTTTTTTTTATTTTTAGAAGCTGATAAATAATTGTATTGGTACATTTATGTCAGTTAAATGACATGTGGACATTTTACTGTCCGGTGGGAAGATAGGGTGGTTAGGAGCTTTTGCTCAGTTGTTTACAATTAACATAAAAATAGCAACATTTTCGGTTGCGACTTTCTTCTTGTTTCACCAACATAGAAATTGTTTTAAGCTGATGCTCCATGCCACTCGTTAAATTTATTTTAAAATTAAGTCACAATATGTATGTGTAGTTTTTTTTTTTTTAAATATTTTCAAGAATTAATTCATCAATTAAATTTTGTGGTGATTTATTATTATTTCTCTTTGAGTTTTGGTTAAAGTTGTTTTACAGCGAGTAGTATTAAAATCGGGTAGATACTAACTATAGCATGTAAGTAATCGTTGATATGTAAGGCAAACTCAATTAATTTTTACATCAGTTGTTCTCTATCTGAGCCAGTAATTTATGAGAGTATTGAAACTCACTATAAGCTTGTTGTCTCTCCTTGTTGTATGTCAGTTGTACGGCAGTGTGTTACTAACAGCTAGACTCTATGGAGTCTGTCTCGACAGTTGTACGGCAGTGTGTTTCTAACAGTTAGACTCTATGGAGTCTGTCTTGATAGCTGTTCGGCAGTGTGTTTCTAACAGCTAGACTCTATGGAGTCTGTCTCGACAGCTGTTCGGCAGTGTGCTCTCTAACAGCAGTGTATTTTCTATTTTCTATTTTTTTCTTTTAAATGACTCCTAAATTAACAAAGTCTAATAAAAGTTTAACGTTTCTTCCTAAAAGTGGTGTATTGCCTATATATTAAAAAAATTGAATTCATCTAATTCTAAAACAATCTGAGCCCGACCAATTATAGTGAGTTTATATTTCAGCAAAGTGTATTATGCCACTGTTTATCTATAATGTGATCTCTTAGTCCATTGCAGTATTTGTTACTTGGTCCAAGTTTACTTTGACATCAGTGGTAGTTTTTATGTTCCTGACACTGTCAAGGCCAGCTTTTATGACAATGGTAATACCTACATGTTTGACATTGTCAGAGTTTGCATCTGACAATGTGTCGTCGTCCCTATTTATGACATTGTCAAATTCTAAGTTCATAAAATAGTGTGATTTCTACATAAGCCATTTTATTTCTTCAAACAATCCAGATAATGAATTTTTTATTATTGAATGATGAATCAGTTTTAACAATGTTTCTGAATTAGGCTTAGCGATTTCGCTTACTATATTTCTGAGTTTTAAAATAATAACCAAATATATGTCTGTTTATAAAAATAATAAAGTAACAGTTGATGATTTCCGAATATGAATTCCCTCTACATTTTTCAATATATTTTAAAAATATAATAGCCACTATTACTGTTATAGCAATACTTAGTCGATTGTTAATTCACGCAAGTGTTTGATTTAACCAAAAATTGATTATCATTTATCTCTATACGGGGAATGTTACTGCATCAGCATTAGATTGAATACAACAAAGTTACATAGAAATGTAAGCCAGGTTTTTCTGAGTGTCAGTATTTAACTCTATGTTTTATATGAGCTGTTATTTTTTTCTCTGTTTATTATAATTAAGTAAATCTAGATCTGATATTATCTGGGTTTTTTTTTATTTAATCTGTCATGTTTCTGGTACTTTTGTCAGATATGACTATATGGGTTGTCTTTATTTTTATTTATCAAGTTTCGAGAGAGTTGTAAATATCAACAGTTGAATCAGCTGGGTTGTTCTGGATATAGATAGTTGAATCAGCTGGGTTGATGCAAACTTATCCTTTAATTGAACAATTTCTTACTGTAGTTGTTAGTATAAAATAAATCTGAATGACAGCTAGATATAAGTGTATTGATGGGCGAGACAATGAATTATTAGACATAAATAAATAAACAAAATATTTTTGTTGAAAGTTGACATGGTCTTGTTGTTTTTGTTTACATTCATTCAGTCAAGAAATGTATGCGGCAGGTTCTCTCTTCCCCCCCCCCATTCTGTAGTTGACTGTATATGTACCTGTCTATCTACCTACCTATTAGTCTATCTATTCTTCTCCTCTTCTTCTCGATGTTTGTACATGTGTGTGTATGTGTCTGTAAGTGTGCATGCTTGTACAGGTGTGTGTATGTGTGTATGTTTGTACATGTGTGCATATGTGTCTGTAAGTGTGTATGTTTGTACATGTGTGTTTATGTGTGTATGTTTGTACATGTGCATATATGTGTCTGTAAGTGTGTTTGTTTGTACAGGTGTGTGTATGTTTGTATGTTTGTACATGTGTGTATATGTGACATTAAGTGTGTATGTTTGTACATGTGTGTGTATGTGACTGTAAGTGTGTATATTTGTATGTTTGTGCATGTATGTGTGTGACTGTAAGTGTGTATGTTTTTATATTTGTATATGTGTGTGTATGTGACTGTAAGTGTGTATGTTTGTATGTTTGTACATGTGTGTGTGACTGTAAATGTGTATGTTTATACATGTGTGTGTATGTGACTGTAAGTGTGTATGTTTGTATGTTTGTACATGTGTGTGTATGTGACTGTAAGTGTGTATGTTTGTATGTTTGTACATGTGTGTGTATGTGTATGTATACACTATATATATATGTATAGTTAATTGATTTTTTTTAATCACTCGACATATGGAGGCGAGGGGAAAACGCTGCGACGACCCCATTTACCAATATTAGTTCCCTAATAATCATCAATAATCGAGATCCCCATGACAACCCCAAACTATTACATCATTTTGTCCCCGGACATGTGGCGTAGTGAGCGGTGGGCAAGGGGGGCATCATGCTCCGGGCGCTACTCACAAAGGGGCGCCAAATGGTATATTTTACATATAATATTATAAGGTATTCGAATGGGGGGGGCGCTAAAAAGGTATTGTGCCCCGGGTAGGCTAGTTAAGCTCGCTACGCCACTGCCCCGGACTAGGGGCCTTCCAGGGCCTCGCGATATTAGTCCCACCAGACGCCTGGTTTTCCCTTCAAGGAGAAAACATGGAAAGAAATAAACTTTTTACAGTACCATGTTGTCATGTTCATGTCATAAAATGTATCAGCAATACTATGATTAATTTGATTATAATACTTGATTAAAACCAACAACAGCTGCTTTTATTTAATGATTATTGGTTAAGCACGATTCCCTGTAATCTGTAGAACAAAGCACCGTAAAACTAATACAACAGGTTTTATCTGTGTTATTCCGTCCATTGGGAATGTAATGATAAACGTAACCTGGTTGAATTTGTTGGGTCTGTGGACCAGATTCATCAATAGCAAATGATGTGTTTAGGAAGAACAGTACGAGGTGCAATGATGTCAGGTTAATTTCATCAATACCACCATACCCTTAACCGTTGTGGTCGTTGGGAAAACGCACATACATAGCTCTACAAATCTAGGAGAAATTGAGAGTAATTAAGTTGATTGTAATGGTTGAGAATAATAAATGAATGAGCTGAGATGACCACAAGTCTAATCTAACAGTGAGAGAGGGAGACAGTTTTTGTGACGTATTTATGTCTAGAGATTTAACCAGCACTTGTGGTCGAATCGAAGCGAGTATATGTGTTTGTTTATCTTGTGTATGTAAAATGGTTTGAATATGTGTGATTTGATTTCAGCGTAAGAAAGAGACTTGTGTGAGATGAGATTGTGAGATGGCACATGGCCGCAGAATGAGAGGCTACGAATTGAACGATTGTCCAGGCCCCCATGTGTTTATGGACATATGTTTAAAATTTGTATGACAAGACATTGATACAAACTCGAAAAAATTCTAAAGTGCTTGTATATCAATCATGATATAATGAAACTAAAGGTCAGATGTTTATTGAAGCTAAATATAGAACAGGCTGTTGTTATTGTTGTTTTGTAAATAATAAAAAAATAGGAATAAAGATCAATATTAATGTATGAATGGCCCAGCACAATATGTCTTGGCTTATGACGTGCTGTACTATCTTGAAATCTCACAACAGTAGGAACTGAACGGGCGAATTTAGAGAAAGAAAATATAGGATTGAACGATACAAGACGATAAAAATTTTCTTAAATTTTATCAAATCTCTTTCTCTCTCTCTCTCTCTCTCTCTCTTTCTCTCTGTGTATGTGTGTGTGTATGTGTGTATATTTTTACATTTGTGTATGTATGTCGCAGCACACCTAGCACCGTCTCGTCGCACAACAGCATGTTGCGGCACACCTAGCACCGTCTCGTCGCACAACAGCATATCGCGGCGCACATAGCACCGTCTCGTCGCACAACAGCATATCGCGGCACACATAGCACCGTCTCGTCGCACAACAGCATGTCGCGGCGCATCGGTTGAGGAGCGGTGCAATAAATGAAGAGATCTCAATGGCTCCATAATAGACAAATAACGTTTTGTTTATGCATTATTAAAACTACTAGCTTCAATCAAAGACGATACAATGCATAAATGAAAATACTAGATGTTTTAAAAAAAATATGTTTACAAGAACACAAAAGCGAATATTTCTCTTTATACTTGAGTGATTATACTTTGTGCGTTTGTTGAATACACATGCGTATAGGCTGGAACATACCACAACGTTTCAAAGGAACAGATTGATGGTGTCTGATAAGATATGTATTCACCGCTTGTAGTAGAAAAGCAAAAAGTTTGAGATAATAACATGGACATTCGACATCAGAGAGGATTTCAACGGCTGGGAAATGAGAGAGAGAGATTTAGTTATGATTCATTGCACATGGACTGAGATTGTCATATTGTTTTGAAATGCTTGGAAGATGTACTGATAGATAAATAGTTGATAGACAGACTGAGAGACAGACAGACAGACAGACAGACAGATAGATAGATAGATAGATAGATAGATAGATAGATAGATAGATAGATAGATAGATAGATACATAGATACGTAGATACATAGATACATAGATACATAGATACATAGATACATATATACATAGATACATAGACGGAAGGATGGATTTGTGGATGAATGGTTGGATGGAAGACTAGAGATACACAAGCTTAGATAATTGTAGAACAATGATTATAATTATCAAAGTCTTGTAGAACAGTGATTATAATTATCAAAGTCTTGTAGAACAGTGATTATAATTATCAAAGT